>JAMLFT010004834.1:0-17500 GCA_026544285.1 Pachyrhizus erosus | reverse complement strand
CAATAAAAAAAATGTTAAATATTAAAATTATCTCTATTAATATAACTTTTTTCTAGTAAAAATAAAATTGTTAATACTAATAAGAATATATATTATACAAATATTTGATGTATTTATGACATCTATAAATTTTCAATACTAACGAAATTGTCTAGTTAGATATATATCATATTATTTGTATACACTAGCAACATCCTTACAAACAGTTTAATTTCTCTTAATTAAAATTTATATTAATAAAATTTACACCAACGTCAAATTATTATTAATGAAACTTTTTTATAGTATAATTTTTTTTACAATAAAAATAATAAAGATTAAACTTAAATCTCATATATAATACATAAAACCCATAATTGAGGCGACCTATATAAGTATAGAATCATGTAAGGTAAAGGTGATTCTATAATGTCATTACAATTAAAAGGGTTTTAGTATTGTCACATGTAACTATTATGCAAATAATTGATTTTATGTAAAAAAAAAATGTATGCATTGACAATAATGAAGTTTAAATTTAAGATTTATATAAACAACTCAAACTCTTTTTTATTAAGATGACACTAGCTAATAGTCTAGTGTACTAGTTTTATACAATTTTGTTTAAATAATTTATTCTATGTAAATTTTAATTCATCATAAAATATATGCACTACGACATGAAGAATGAAAGAAATTTTTTTAATTAATTAAAATTTTATTCAAATAAAATCCTAATTGCACCTTACAAACCTCGGTGCTCAAGAGTTAAGAGCTGCTTATTGAAGATAATCCCTTGAATTATAGGAAATTGGTCTCTTAACTATTGGGAGAAAATTATCCCAATTGCTCGACCTAATAACGTACATGCATATCTCCTATATATACATCACTAGTAACAACTCAAAGGTACATACTCTCCATCCTTGCAATTATTTTATTCACTCACTAACTTGAGCATTAAAGTCCTTTTTATAAGTACTCCAATCCTTCTTATCCTCAAACAATAAACATCACTAGAGATTGAATATTCCAAGCCATAAGAGAAATTGACACTTGGACCTCAATAAGAACATTTGGCACCCATCGTGGAGTCAAGTAAAAGTTTTTCCTTCAACGACAACCAATTAATGATCTCCACCAGACACAGTGATAGTGTCACAAACACTATAGATAACCCCATAACGCTAATCTGTAAACCCTAGTTAGAAATCATTTAAAAGAAAAATGTTGAAGACACCAACATGTTAAAACAATAACACAAAGTTAACATATTGGCCTTGGGTTGTTAAAATTATTTTACTCACAAGAGTATTTAAGCCTCACATGCACCCTCACACAACACACTTGAACCTCAAACACAAGATGCTAACTTGGTGTCGCCCAACTCTCACCATGACATTGTTTCCCATAGCCAACTGACCATAAATACATATTGATATCTCTTTGTTGACTCTATCATGGAAGTCCCTCTTCCACTAGGGTGGAAACCTATAAGCTTGAAACACTATGATGACACCACCAATCCAAACAAATATATTTAGGTGTACGTAACCTAAATCAATTTATACATCAGTGATGATGTTATTTTATGCAAGGTATTTTTTATTTCTTTGAAGGGCCCAAAACTCTATTCTTATGAACATCTACCTCCTTAATCAATTGATTCATTTGATACACTAGCTTACTAATTTGGAACCTAATATGCTACAAGCTAACCATATCTCACTACCTTGGTTGCTCTCATAAATTTACAACAAGGAGACAATGAACCCTTGCACAAGTTTAAGGAGCATTTCTCCAAGGTCTCCATAAAGATCCATGATCTCAACCCTAAAGTAGTCCTTCACTCTATGATAGAAACCTTGAAACTCAAACCTTTTATTGATAGTTTATGCAAAAGATGACCAACCAACATAGACGAAATCATACATAGAGCATCTAATTGTATACAAATGGAGAGAAGTTGTCTTAATTTCAAAGCATAATCCAATAGAGAGATTAGAGAACAGATAGAAAACATGTTGGATGAGGTTGAGGCAGAGGTAGATATGTTGGACAAGGAGGAGGGGTATAGAGAACATGATCACAACGATAGACACAATGATCAAGACACAATGTCTTGACAAGACAATACGAGTCATGAAGGAGAAAGACAAACACAAAGTGTGATCAACATTATGGCAAGCAGATTCGCCGATGGTGGTTGCACAAACTTAACTTGAAAATTTCACTTGCGAGTCATCAAGAGCTTCTACACAATCTCCAAACCTCCTTGAAAGGGCCTTCCCTCATAACATTTAAAAACAAGGACTTTGTAGGCACAAATCCAAATCAAAACGACCCATTGTGATCATAGTAGAGATTGCAAATTAGGAAGTTTACAAAACCCTTATCAACCAAGGAAGCTCAATTGATGTCCTATATTTGCCCGTGTTTTAAAAGCTTGGTGTCCCACATATGCTCATCAAACCTTACCAAGACCCATTGGTAAGGTTTTCACGTGAGCGAGTACACACCTAAGGATACGTCAAACTATTAACGACATTTAGTACAAGCCATTTATCACGATCTATGCTCGTCAAATGCATCCCATTGACGTTGACACCTTATACAATGTGCTCATTGGACAACCCACACTTAATGCCTTATGAGAAATTGTCTTTACCCCTCATCTAAAGGAGAAATAATCACCATTAAGGCTGATCAAAGAGAAGCTCATGAATGTTATGCAAGAAGCTTGAAAATTAAGCCATATAACTTACAAATAGACAAAGTACACCACACGTCACTCTTGCAAATAGACAAAATATCGACCTAACTTGATCGAAGTGCCAACATTTTTAACTTGGCATTGAGCAACTCCAATGTACAAAACTCATGGAAAGCATGGACAACGACATACGAGAAAAAGTTGAGCAAACCTTAAACACAAATGTTGACTTGTTTGCATGGAGTGCATCCAATATGTTAGGTATCCGTCCCAACTTTATATTTCATAAATTGGCGATCTTTCCCAAAGTTAATTTGATAGCATAAAAGAAGAGAAAACATGTCAAAGAACGTAGAAAAGTAGTGGAAGCGAAAATGAGCAAACTCTTGAATGCTAATTATTAAATAAGTACATTACACCATGTGGTTGGCCTCATGGTAAAAAATTCAAATGGTAAATGTTGGATGTGCATCGACTACATTGATCTTCACAAAGCGTGTCCAAAAGACACATACCCACTCCCCAGTATTGATCGAATTATAGATGGCATATGCAGGTTCAAATGACTCAGTGTTCTTGACGCATACTTAGGGTAGATTCAATAAAATTGTATTCTCTAAACTTGAAAAATGAATTTCATAAATGAAAAAGTAAACTACTACTATAGAATTATGTCCTTCAATTTTAAAAATATTGGTGCAATCTATAACAACTAATGGACAAGGTCTTCCATTAGCTCATAGATAAAAATGTTGAATTTTACATTGACAATATGGCTATCAAATCAATAACCCTAGAATACCATGCCAAAGACCTCACTAAAGTTTTTGCTAAGCTTTGAAAGCATAACGTAAGGATTAACTTGAAAAAATGCACTTTTGGGTAAATAAAGGGAAATTCTTATGTTTCATGTTGACTATAGGGGCATTGAAGAAAACCTAGATAAATGTGAAGCCATATTCAAACAATTCCATTGGGATGACTAGTACGAGAAAATGTTCTTTGACTTAAAACATTTCTTGCCATTCCCCTAATACTATGTTGACTTACCCTAGGTAAAACATTACTATTATATTTGTTTGCATCTTACTTGTCAATTAGTTTGGTGTTGATATAGGAAGACGCCAAGAAACAAGTCTCAATTTATTTCACCAGTTATGGTTATAAGGACGTTAACAATATTAACAATGATACTAATTGATTGAAAAACTCACTTTATCTCTAGTTCACTCGAGGAGAAGACTCTAACCTTACTTTCAAAGTATCAGGTAATGGTCAAAATTGACCATCAAATAAAGCAGGTGTTAAGGAAACCATAATTAGCATAACCTATGTTAGTCAAACTCTTAGAATTTGATATGATGTTTGAAGCTCAAGGACCTATGAAGGCTCAATGCCTCTCTAACTTCTTCAATGAGTTACCCACAAAAGAAACCAAAGGCGATAATGATGAAGATTGATAGCTGCTCTATGTCGATGGATCATATAATTCCAAAGGCAGTAGAGCGGGCATCACATTAGAAGGTCCAATAGGACTCTCCATAGAACAAGCATTATATTTCAAGTTCCAAGAATCAAACAACCAAACCGAGTATAAAGCACTCATCACTAGGTTGAATTTAGCTAGAAACATCAGTGCACAAAAGATAAAATGTAAGAGTAAATCATAACTTATAAAGGACAAGTCCTTGGCACTTTTCAAGCCAAAAATCCCTTATTAGAATACTGTTATCATGCAACAAAAACTTGATTGACGAGTTTGAAGCCTTCATTATTGATCATGTTTCAAGATACAACAATGGCATGGTTAACATCCTCTCAAAACTCATCAGCTCTAAAAAGCCTAGTCAACAATCATATAGGAAACCTTAGAGATTCCTAGTGTAGGAAGAAAGGAACTTATTATGTGCCATGCAACACATCATGGATGGATGCACTAATTCTTAGATTGTCTCATATATGATGTCCTTTGTGAAGACGAACTCGAGGCAAAATAGATCAAGAGGAAGTCACCTTATTTTGTGTTAATTAGAGATAAAATGTTCATAAGAGGAATATTTACTTCTCTATTGAAATGCATAAACCCTGAACAAGCCCAATATGTAATGGATAAAATTTGTTATGGCATCTACGAATTACATTCAAGAGGAAGAAACATGACAACTTGAATCATCCATGCTAGGTAATATTGGCCATGATTTGAACAAATTGTGTTATGTATGTGTAGAAATACAAAGCTTGCCAAGAATTTGGCCATCCTCATTGCCTCTCTCCTGAAATTATGCAGACATCCTTTTACCTTGGCCATTTATCTTGTGAGGAGTTGACATACTCGACCCTTTCCCTCCTACTAAAGAGAAAGCCAAATTCTTTTTATTGGTAGTTTATAACTAGGTGTCATACTTATTTTCCTACTTCAATTTTTTCTCTCAAAAAAAAGAAAAATGGATTCTAGCTTAAGACGCTTTAACGAGGCACACCTCAAACAACCTAAGAAGGATGTCAATTCATTTTACTTAGTGAAAGCCTTTTTACACTTGTATCATTTTTATTTATTTATTTACTACTTTTCCTTAAGATATCATAGCCTTAACCCCACTTTTTAGCTTCAACCCCACCGATCAGCCTCAGCCCTACTAATCAACATCAACCCCATCAACTTCAGTTCCATTAATCAACCTCGACCCCACTAATTGACTTTGGCCTTCTACATTGGCTTCAACCTCACAATTATCAAACTTTACGATGAAAATAAGGATTGAAAATTAATCAACACTTAGGATTTGCCCAAAAAACTAATTGGCATTCATTCATATTATTTTGTTTAAAAATCCATTCATGTTATTTTCACTTTAAGCTCAAAATCATAAATGAAAAATCAAAAATCTCAAAAGAAGGACATTATCTCATTCATTCAACTTGAAAAAATCATGTTGCAAAGCTCATTACATACAAGAGCAAACCATAACTAAGATGAGGGACATAAGGTTTTTTCTTCATCATCATTCTCTTTGAAAGATTGAATATTTGACTCTCGCATTAGCATCTCATCCTTAATATTTGTTTCAACATTAAGTTTATCAATAACAGCTCCAAGGAAGAGGACCTCAACTTAATGCTTGGTCTTCTCAAACTCGTCTATATATGTTACTATAATCATTTTTTTTATCTCTTTGATCTCAACATTAAGGTTTGAGTTCTCTTTTCAAATATCATCAACCTTTTGGTCTAACATTTTTACTTCCCTCTTAATGGAGATCTTCTTATTTTGAGTGGCAAATGTCTCTACCTTCACCAAACTCTTCTCCTCTTCGACCACCTGAACTTGCATCTTGAAGTATTCTAAAGATTTATAAGCCACTTCAACCTTTCATTCCAAAACTACAATTTTATCACTTAGTTTTTCATTTTCCTTTCCCTTTAGAGAAAGGGCATCCTTATAATTGTTCATTTGCTATTGAATTTGCTTCATGGCCTCACTATTTTTGCAATAGCCAACTATAACGCCTTGATTTTCTTCTCAGTAACAACCTTTAATTGAGCATTCTCTTTAGTAGCTACTTTTAACTTGGAATCAATTTCAACTATCTTCAACCTTCAATGACGCCTAGTAGCGATAGATCAAAGCATGGACATCTCATCAACATCCATACTTTCATCAACTCTAACATAGGTCATCATCTTCCTATCACACTTTGTAAGAAATTTCTCAATCAAGACAAACTTAGAGGCTTTCAAATCAACATCTCAATGTGAAGGAATGTTCATCACGATAACATGACCCAACTATTGAAGTTTTCCTTTATGATGCCTTATGATCATTTGAGGCTTTGGTCTTTCTTGGTTTTGTGAACCACTTGAAGTAGGAGAAGTCAACACCTTCGCATCATTATGATTCCTACTCTAAACTTTTAAGGCCATCTTAGCATGTTGGAATTGGTCAATGGTGACATTGTTGACAACTACTAAAGGTTGGGTGTTCTTAGTAGCTAGTAAAGGTTAGGCATTCTCATCAACCACCAAAGGTTGGGGGGTTTGAAACAATAATGCTTTCTACAAATGGATGATTTTCTTGTTCCTACACCCCAAGTTGACCACTTTGCTCCTCGAGATGACTCACTACTATATTAACTCCAATGTGTGGAAGATTACTTATCTCTTATTTAGCTAATTTCTTTTGGTTGGTCTGCTACACTCCTTTTTTTCAATTTCTTCTTTTTCTTTGGCCTGTACAACTCGGTGTAGACAAATGAAACCTTCTTGCCTACAAGCACATCCTTTTTCAAGTATTTACAATCGGACCCTCTCATGATTTCTACAAAGCATAACAATAATGAGAAAAATGTAAGATAAATTTCTTTAATCATAAGCAAAAATAGTAAACTCACTATTTAAGATGAAGTTAGTATTTGTAGAAAAGGGAAGAATTATAATTTCTTTGTAAAGAATTTTGCAAGGAAACCTGTGATTGTTATATCTCTTTTATCCTCCATGCTCAACAAGTACTCGACACATGATTTAAACTTAACAAGAATTTATGCCAATATAAATGAAACCTTTACTCTGTATTATACTTGTAAAACAAATTTTTATGGTTGTCAAATGTAAGGTTAGGCTATATTTTGAAAAACCCAGACTTAAGCCTTTCTGAAGACTGGTTATATATGGAAAACAAATTGCCATGCTAAGCATCATTTAAAGAAACCCAACCAACACCACCTGAACCCATTTTCAATTGATAAAAATACATGAATTTATTTGCATTTGGGATTATTTCAAGTTATTGGCAAAGGATCCTGAATGCTTAAGTAAAAGTCTAGTTATTCAAATGTAATTAAGTTGGAGCAACATTTAACAAAGATAACATCTCACGCTAGAAATTAGTAAATGACAATATGATATTTAACTAACTCTCTAAATAAATCTTTATACATAAAAATAAAATTATCCTCCCCATGTTTACTGCTCATAAACACCCTATTAGAAGAAATGCAATTCTTAACTACCACTCAATTTGAACGTCTTGGATTAGTTAGATTCCTTTGCCTTTAGAGGGTATCAATGTCTTAAAGTCAACTGAATGAAGAACTTATGCTCCAACCTCTTCGAGAACCCATTCATAACCATTCAATTCCACTAGAGGGAACTTATCTTTCATTTCCTCTTCTCTATTTATCCAACTCTTTCAATGCTTCATTTATGCTTTTCCCTCTAAGGTGTCAATTTCAACATAACAAGATCGTTCTCAATGATGAAAACCTTTGTCAGAATATATTCATTTTTGGCTTTGGTAATGTTTTCCATACTCATTCTTGCCTTAACCCCTACATCACCCTTAAAATTGGTTTCAAACCCCTTTTTCAAGGGACCTTCCATCATCTCTTTAAAATTCATTAGTCTAACGATTAAGATTTCTCTAGAAACTCAAGAACCTTCTTTACCTTAGAACCACATTTGTCTTCCCTTATTATAACAACCTCTCTCTCTTGAAGAAGTGTTGGAGACTCACTCCTCTCAAAATCAATATGAAAACCAAAATAAGACTTTTTTCTAAAAAGAAAACATACCTAAGAAATAAAATATCCCCACAAGGCTATTAGAAGAAGACACCAATGTGAAAGATAGTAGGAAAAAAAATTGTAGATCAATAGGACATGAAACAACAAAGATCACTAGTATTTCATTGAATGGATATGGTTTAAGCAAAAACCTCTTATATAAGAAGTTTATGCTTCTTTAGATAGTTTGATATTGAAACTCTTCAATATCTATCTCGAAGGTGTATCTCATCATAAACGGGAGAAACAAAGCAATGCAACCCTCCAAATTCAACACCAAAATGAAAATCTAACTGCAAAATGACATCACTTTTCAAGTACTCTTTACTAGTTGGTGAAGATCAAACCATTCTCTAACTAATGCTCAATGGTCATAATATGATCCATTTAATGTTATATGAAAAAGGTTGTCACACTATCAAAACAAGTAGATTGGTTTGGCCAAGGAAATCTTACAATCTTTGACTATAATAATAGCTCACAAAATCAGCTTTCTTATTCCTTAATGAACTCAAAGCTTGGGGATTTGTGTACCGTATGGACCTCAATGCTCAAGAGTTAAGAATTATTTGCTAAAGATATTCTCCTAAACTACTAGAAATTAGCCTTTTGACTATTGGGAGAAATTGATCCCAACAGCTCAGCCTGATAATCTACATGTTTTCACTTATATACTCATCATTAGTGAGAATTCGAAAGTATGCACTCTCTATCCTTGCAATCCTTTTATTCACTCACTAACTTGAGCATCAAAGTCCCTTTTGTAAGTATCCCAAGCCTTCTCATCCTTAAATACTAAACATCACTAGAAATCAAATTTTTTAAGCCACATGAGAAATTAGTACTTTGACCTCAATAATAACACTAATAATTTTTTAAAATATTTTAAAATATTTTAACAATTTTAGACATATATGAGCATTTATTTTAAGTTAATTTAAAGACTAAGAAAATGTGAAACTCACGTATTGATTATAGATATGTGTGTGCATATGGATTTTGCATGATACAATGCACTCTCAACTATAAGGTGAAATTATTGTGATTATAATAGTTCAATTATGGTGCAACCACAAGAACTCGAGTATCACGACCTGTCATAACTTGGACTCGATTGTAGTAATTTTGGAAATTTTGGTGATATTGAAAAATGAACTTTAAACAAAGTACGGAGATATCTAGATTTTAAATTATTAATTTTAGTAAGGAATTTTATATAATTGAACTCTTTATTTGTGTGTGTAACGTCCTGTTAAAATAAAAATTAATAAAATAAAATATTTTTTATTTAGAATAAGAAAAATAGCATAAAAATAAATAAAAGATCTTTTTAATAATAATTATATTTATTTCAGAATGATTTTGTGATATTATGCGCATTTGGATTTAAATTAAAAGATTTTAGGAAATTATTGTGATTGTTAGAATAATGAAAATTTATAAGTTAATTAATTAGAAATGTATAATAGCCTAATTACAGGAAATTTGACAAATTTGATTTTAAGTAATTAGTAAAATAACAAATCAATTTATGCATGTGAAAGAAAATTTTAAATTAAGTATATAGTGAGGATATATACATATATACATATTAAAATTAATTAAGATAAATATAATACTTATAAAAATATATTAAGGATAGAATATGAGTACAAAATAAGAATATAATGGAATTTTTTGAATTTTCAAAATGATTAGAAATATATAAAATAATAAATAAATATGTGTGTGTAGGTGTGTTTAATTTAAACTAACTAAAGATAAATATAAAATTTATAAGAATATATATATATGTGTGTGTGTGTTAATGATTGATAAAAGTGAGAATAAACAAAGAAAAATACAAATGAATTTATATGATTTTTAGAATAATTAAAACTAAAAAATATTAATTATATAATAATATATGAAAATATGTATATAAGTAAAAAAGCAAATGAAATCGTAAAAAGGTAGTTGGGACTCAAACCCAAATCCATGGGCACAGGTAGCAAAATGCGCTACCACTTGAGCTACTAATCCAATGTGATATAAGGCACACATTTGATATATATATACTATAATAATAAGGAGAAAAAATAAAATAGGAAGTAAGTTGGAAAAAGAGGGAGAAGCTAGACTCGAACCCGCGCACCTAAGGGAAGGAAAAGAAGGCAGCGTGCTCAACCACTAGACTGCTAGGTCCATTCGCATTTAATATAGGAAAAAAAATTGTAGTTAAGTTACTCATTCTAAAAATCTAAAAAATGAAAGTAGCAAAACAAAAACACCTTAGGCAAGGCTCGAAAGGAGGAACTTGGCATTCTAGACTCAGCATCTTAATTGTTGAGTCATAGTATGTTTAGTGATATTCTAACATTTTTAATTCTATTCATTGTATACCAAGAACATTGAACCGCCATTGAAGAAGTGACTTAACTCCTTCCTCCTCAAGCTCCCCTTTGCTTGCAAATTTTGCCCTACAAGCTTTGAGCCCCTACCTAGTGCCAACTGCCTAATCCCATACCTCGAGAATATAATAAGCAAAAATTGGGAGGATGAAGCTATATATAAATAGAGTAAATGACACAAGAAGAAGACACGAAACCAGAAGAGGAAATTGTGAATTCTTCGTTGACATTGAGTCTAATCTTCCCAGTAAATGTAGAGACTAATTCAAAAATAAGTTAGTTATCTTTCCTTTTCAAAATTAACAAAAATAGAGGAGGAAAACGTAAAAGTGGAGGTCGCCGAAAAACTTCAAGCAGCACATCAAAAAAATTCAGAATAGGTAGGAGAAGTCTTTGTTCTTCGATTTTTTTCTCTACTAATCCATTTCTGAAGATGCTAATTCCATGTTAAACCTTTGAATTAATGAAAACAACAATTAATGGTTGGATTTTGAATTTTGAATTCCTCCTTCGTTAGCCATGACTATCAATCTATTAATTTAAGCAATTTTCGTTACGAATTTGAATTGAATTTCGATTAGTTATAGGAATTATGATTACTAACAGAACATATTGATTGAATTGCATTATTTGTTGTGATATTGTAAAAAGTTTGAATAAAAGCTGAGACGTAAGGGAGAAGAAGAATAAGTGGCAAAGAGGGGGAGAGAGAGGGGGAGAGTGAGAAAAAGATAGAGAGAAAGTAAAGAGAGAAAATAGAGAGAGTGACAGAGAGAGAAAGTAGAGAGAGAGAAAGAGGGAAAAGATAGAGAAAAAGAAGAGAAAGAAAGGAAGTAGAGAGAGGGAAAGAAAGAGAGAGGGAGATAGACAAAGAAAAAAGTAGAAAGAGAGAGAGAAAGAAAGAAAAGAAGAGACAAAGAGAAAAGTAGAAAGAGAGAGAGAAAGAAAGAAAAGAAGAGACAAAGAGAAAAGTAGAAAGAGAGAGAGAGGAGAGAGAAAGAAAAAGTAGAGAGAGAAAAAATATAAATAATAAATAATAAATATTATAATAATAAAATAAAATAGGAGAAATTGTCAAAATATTTGATAATAAATGAATTTCTACTTTTTTTCTCAATTTTTTTATATCTAATTATTTCTCTTTCTTTTACTTAATACATCATTATAAATATATAACACAAGTGAATGAAATCGGTGCAAAAAGAGAAATAATCTCATTATTTTGTACCATTCATTATTATTGTCTATTATAGAATTAACATCTAAAGTTTATTAGGATTGATTGTCTCCCTCAACTAATAATAGGGAAAATTGTGTAATATCCTTCCATGATGACAGTTTCTTGTAGACAGAACAAAACCCTAGGTTATAAGATAAATTTGCGACTTATGAAAATCATAAGTCTTAGTAATGTTAGATAATTCTTTATGTATGAGCATTTTGAACAAAGGTAAGGATAAGGGTAAATGTTTGACTCTACACCATGATGATCGGACACTTAATATGAAATAAGTACCAGAAGAATCAGTTTTCAAGAATGTCAAAAGTAATTGTTGATTAAAAATATATACATGTTTGAATTAAAGATTGAAGTATTGCATAAGTTGAATACAAAAGGTACTTGAGAAATGTACGCAAGCTCAATTGACTCCTTGGGTGTGGATAAGGCGCCAAGTTATGAGCAGCTCTAATGTAGAGGGTTTCACTAAATTGGCTTGGCGTCCCCAACAAAGCATAACATTATCATGATCAGTTGAGAGTATCCTAAATGATGTGCTAGTTAGGGTATGAACTCTCGATCATCACCAAAAATGCAAAATAAGGAAAAAAAAATTGTGACGCATCGTGTAAGTCCTCTAGGAGTTAGAAAGTTTAGAGGCAGTGAAAGGCTCTAACATGATTAGAAATCTTAAGTAGGCACAATACGATTAGATAAAAGTATGTGATAATAGATGAATCTTTCCATATTTGTATGTGTGCTTAAGGATAGGTGGCTCAATTCTACAACCCCCTTTTTTATATTGAAGACAAGTTTCGCCCCCCTATTTCATCTTGTGATCATACCTCTGGAAGGGAGATGGACAGATGATCCTCTATTTTAAAATGACGCATTTATAGGCTATGTGAGATTTACCTTTTTATTCCCTAATATCATACCTCATAGTCAATACTCACATATAGACCTACCCATCATTATGACTTATACCCTGCCACCCAAATATGTCAGAGTTCCACCTAATGTACTAGCAGCCCCCAAACGCACTCAACCCCGTCAAATCCAATCCCACCTGCAGACTCAACTCTAAATAAAACCAATAGTCAAGGAGGAAAGGAAAATTGTCAGAGGAGGAGGACCCTTGCGAATGTTCTAATTAATCTTTATGTAAAAATCTAGTTACATTTTGAACAAACACTACTCGTATACTCTGTTGGTTAGCAAGAATAAGAAAAGAAAAGTTTGTATTAAGTTCGTTATACGTATGGGTTGAAAATTAAAAATGTTACTTTTAAACTAACTAAATTGTTCTTTCTATTATGGATTGTTAATATATGATGCATGTTTAGTATCAAGAAGAATATTGACGTTATTTTAAAAAATGTAATCCTTTGTTTATGAGATCTTACTAACAAAAATTTCATTCTACCATTTTAAGTCAATTGAAACATATTTTTTCTTAATTACAAAAATTTCAAATAATTTGAGAAAATAAAAAGGGTGTTACCGTGTGCCTTACTTATCCAATTGTGGGGTAGGAACAATTGAATTCTTGGTGAGAGTGTAATTGGGATCGATAAAATCGTTATAATGCATAAGTTAAATTCATTGTGCAAACAATAAATGAACACTAGTAAGTGTGAAATACTTTAAATATATAAGACTTAGTAAATATTAAGTATCTTGACATAGAGATGGTTAGTATCAAACTTGGACTTAGAAATTTAATTAGGATCTTTGCAAAAGAAGCTTAAGGACTATGAACTTAACTAAAGCATAAAACTTATGAGTGAGCAAAAAACATAAGACTCATTAAAATTTTGAGACTTTAATGAAATCGTTCATGAAAGGGGGATGGTGCCTCATGCACTTGTGTGAACTTGTATTATGAGATTTCGATGCTTGTTTGGATGAGAGAAAACTTTGTTTCTCTCTTTTATATGTTAGGATTGTTCGATGCTAAGCAAATGATATTCATAGCTTTGGATCAACATATGCCTTGGGAAATGTGCAATTGTAATTGTGAAGTCTTGATGGACATATTTGAGGAGATAGGAGTAAGGCCCTATGCTCATTTTTCTTATTGTCGCAGTTATGGAAATCATTATACACATAAAGTTGTGTTGTAAGTCATGCGGGAGTGTCCAATACAAGCAGACGTGTATATTGTAACGCCCCTTTTTATTTATTTTAATTTAATAGAAATTATTTCAAGAGTTATTGCACAGATAAAATTTACCTTTTAATTCATCTGGGAAATTACAATTTAACAATAACTAACTCATCATACTACATTTATTTCAAGTAATTACTAGATTATACATATAGTAGAAAAGTCATACATCGCATAACATTACGATCAAAACTAGAAACAAAAACTTTTAACTAAACTCTTCAGTGACTTTTTTTTGTCTAATCTGAAGCTTTAGAAGGATCCTCTTCATCAGTTGACTCTTCCCTTTGGTTCATATTACTAGCCTGTACTGATTCCAATAATAATTGAGGAGTTTGAGGTCATCTCCGATTAGCTGGTACATTAAGGAATCTAGGTGGCGGAGTCTAAGAAAGAACCATTGGCAAGTCTACATGGTGGAACTGTCAAGGTACTACAATATTTGTGGGTCAGAAGGTGAATTAGACATATCCTATGAATATATCATCGCCTTGGACTTTGTTGTAAGTCCATTTCCCCTTTAAGAGCAAAATCGTCAAAT
The DNA here is from genome assembly GCA_026544285.1 of Pachyrhizus erosus. Lineage (NCBI taxonomy): Eukaryota > Viridiplantae > Streptophyta > Magnoliopsida > Fabales > Fabaceae > Pachyrhizus > Pachyrhizus erosus. The sequence goes on along the minus strand of JAMLFT010004834.1, from coordinate 2,930 downwards.
GAAAAGTGGTTGAAATTCATCAGCCATGCTTAGTCTGAAAAAGAGGGGGGGGGGGGGTGTAGGAGTGAGCTATCAATTCTAGGACACACACATACATAATAGAGGTGGTTTGTCTAACGTAGTCCCTCATATCACCGTTCTTGCCTAAATAGGTTTTCTAATCGTTTTAGGACCCTTCATAGTCTCCTATACTACTAACTCCAGGAAAGCTTATACGAGCGTATCATTGAAGATCCAATTTGTAACTTTTGGTTAACGATTGGGAGTACATACCCTGCCCGGTACTAGGTCCAAAGTACTCTCAACCGAATCTTGGTAATGCTCCACTTTGTCGAGGATGCCAAGCTAGTTTTGTGACACCCTTTTTTCTCCTAGCAGTTCGCAACTTGGCACCTTATCTACTCCCAAGGTCTCACTAGAGCCTACGTACATTCCTCATATACCATCTATGGTCAACCATTGCATTATCCATCTTAAATTCTCACTCGATAGGATTTTCGATTCAGTCTACCTTCCTTATGACATCTGTCATCTCAACTATTTCTTCTTATAGTGGTATTGATGTCATATCAAGGTTCTCAATGGACAACATCTATTTGTACATCACAATCACTCTAGATTATATCATCATTGTCTGAGCATATCTCAGTTCAACTATCCTAGGATTTTTCAATAATTACTGTCACTGATGGATAGTTAACAAGTATATTTGCCTTCCACATATAGTAAAATTATTCAACCATATTGGTATCATCAACACAATACATTCTAATGTATAATCAATGATTCACAATAATTAACCACACATTCTATATTCAAATAATAGGATAGGGGTAAAATGGTCATTTTTAAAAATATGACCCTTAAGAAATTTTTATTCTCATTTTCAACTCTCAACATCTCCCAGTATCTTATTTAGTTATTCAAGTATTATAAGTTGTTTTTCTTAGGTCTAGGGAGTCCTAATTAAATTTTTCTAATGTAGAGGTATTTTAGTCATTTTTACAAAATATGGTTTTCTAGGATTTTCTTTTCACAAATCTATCAAACGTACTTGGTATGTAGGTTCTTGTACCTTTCAAATAAATTCCTGTGTTCAAAAAGCCATTTTCGAATTTTAAAATAAATTTTGTAAAGCAAGGGCATTTTGGTCATTTTAGAAATATTTGCCCATTTTAAATATTTCACCTTTTTTTTTAACCCATATTTTTTGGTGAGGTTTCTAATATTATTAAGATTAGTTTAGATTATGTTTCTTGAGATTGGAATGACCTAGAAAAGATCAAATGCTCATTTTTATATCCTAGGGTATTTTGGTCATTTTGTGAAAATTTACCTTTTAAAATAATTACTTCATATTTTTACCCTTAAATTTTAACGGTAGATTCTAATTTATGCAACAAGGTACTTGTGCTATTTTCTAGGACATAAAATGGCCTAAAAATGATACACATACTTTTATATTGTAGGGGCAAAATGATCATGTTGAAAATATAATTTTATGGTTTAAATTTCAAAACTGATTTTAAGATTCTATGCATGTTCATAAATATATCCTAAAATTTTCCACTCATATTTCTTATTAAAACATATTTAAAATCTTAATTTTCTCTCTTAGGGGTATTTTTAGAATTTTCAAAATATTTTAATTTTTAATTAGAGTTTTTGAGAAAAATTTCTTTCATTCTCTAGTACAAGGGTAGGGCTATCAGTAGGTTTATTTTGAGGTTAAAATGAGCCAAAAAAAAAGACTTAGAAGTAAAGAAAAATAGTACATGGGTATTTTGGTCATTTTTCCCAAAGGAGGTGCAAAATGGTAATTTAGTAGTTATCTTCAATCTTTGGCTCTGGTTTGAGCCAAAGAATTTTAAATTTGGGAACTTGGATTCCTTTCATGTTTTTGGCAATTAAATTGTCCATAATTCATCAATAACCTACTCCTAATTAATTCTAACCTCTAATTGAACAATTCGTGCCCAAATAAAGTCATACGAATTCGAATTTTTACAAAGTTTGAAACGAATGAATTTCAATTCAACTACTGAGATATAATACGAATTAGGCCAAGAAACTATGCAGAAATTAAATGGAAGTAATATAGAATAGTTCTATGAATCGAATTTTGAAAAATGACAACTCCTCCTACATCAATTGAACTTTCCCAATTCGATAATGGCAAAGCTCTGCAACCTCTAAAAACTCATGATTCTTTGCGTATTTCTTCAAATTTCTTCAAGAGAAAGGTTTGCTAGGTAATTTCAAATCTATTGGGAAAAGTTTGAGGCAATTTGGTGAAGAAACGAGAGAGAATTCGAGGATTGAAATTCTCTATATATTTCTTAAATTTAAACCTCGATTCCCCTTTCATAAGCCTCTATGGTCCTCCTTTCTTCACAGAGAAGTATTCCTAGGCTAGGCAGTGGTAGGGGTAGCCTTTGCAAGGCATGAGGTGGCTTAGAGTAGGGGCATCAACTTTTGGAAAAATCTGCTCGAGGTTAGGGGTGACAAAGGTGCTTCCATGACAAGTTAAGCATTTTTACGAAAGGTTAAATAGATTTTAATTCATAAAAATAACAACGATGGGCCTAGTGGTCCAAATGGCAATCCCTACTTACCATTCTCTACTTACGACCCCCACGTCTATGCCTTTGAATTTGTCCCACCTTGTTTTTATGTTTCGTGTGTTATTTTCTTTATACAACTCAACGCTTTTATTACATGTACATTTTATTTGGTTTAAATATTATCCCACGTGGGTAGCTTAGTTGGAAAACATTGAGTTCTCTCTCTCTCTCACTCAGGGACACGGGTTCGAACCCTAGCACCTCCCTCTCTTTTCTCCTTCTTTCTTTTTCTTCATTTCCCCTCTTTTTTTCTTTTTATATTTTTATTATTTTCTATTTTCTATTTTAAATTTCTATAAATTCTAT
>JAMLFT010004833.1:0-18731 GCA_026544285.1 Pachyrhizus erosus | reverse complement strand
TATGTGTCTTTCGTAATAATAAATATATTATATTTATACTACCAAAATATTAATAATTAGTAAACTAAATAAGCACAATACATAGAGGATTTATTTTTATATAATAAAGAATTATTTTTATTTATATATATTGCATTGAAGTTAAAGACATACTAATAACAATATTCACAATTATTATCATAAATTTCAAAAAATATATATAATATTTTTATGATACGTTTTTGTCTTATTGTTTTAATAATAGTCAATTATTCATTCATTATTATATTTACATATCGTTTAAGTATATATTATAAACCAACCTTTTTATAAAGGTAGATCAATACAATTTTTATTATTATCATATGTTGATCTTTTAAACCTTTTGTCCTGATTAATTTTTAGATAAAGTTTGTGTAATGATTTACACCGAGCAAACGAACAAGGCAACATGCATATATGTAAAATCGCTCTCAATATCAGGTTGGTGGTTATCCATATCATAGTAGAAATATAAGAAACCCTCTACAGAAAACTTTCTTTGTGATTAAGTATTATTTTGATACTAAATAAGTTGGTTATATATTTAATTATCTTATAATAAAAATTCTTATATGAATTAATTTTATACTTCACTTAATAGTTTTTTTTATTTATTGTTGTCATTTGAAAAACATTATTTGTTTTACATGTAATTAATTTTCTGGATCTTTTGTACTCCCTGTCACTAAAATGTGTTATTCTTTTATCATTTTTATATTTTCAAAAGATGAAAACTTTAGTGAAAATTTTAAAATTGTTTTATAATATTTTTAAAGGTTGAGATGAGTGAAAAACTAACAATAAATAATTTATGTGTATTATTTAAAGAAGTTTAAATGTGATGAATTTTTATTTGAAAAAGTGAATTTGATCAGTTACTAGATTGTTCAAATGAAGTGAATTTGTTAAAGAGTGATAATCATGTATAAAATAAATTATAAATGTATTTTCACTATGAATTCAAACGGACGTAAACAATAATGTTGATGTTTTTTACTTCTTATATGATATAAAATAATGGTTTTTATATAATTAGTTAAAATTATTTAGACTTAATATTTTTAAAAGAAAATAAAACAGTTCTTATCATCAAAATACATAAAAAATAAATAAATAAAGTTGATGAATGGAGCAATGAGAAAGCTTCCTCTTTCATTAGAACAATGCCTTGTACGAGATTCTAGAAAACAAAATACCTTAATAAAGGCACGTGGTTCCTTTTATATGCTGTCCAAAGAGTGCCTTAGTAAATATTCGCTTAGCGAATTTGCTGAAATGAAAACAGGGGCGATTGGAACTCGAGCGAATCTTACTACGTTGACATTTTGCCTTAGGTTCACTTGGCTAATTCATCTCTCGACAAAATTCTTAGCATAAACTTGTTTTTTCAAAACGAGCTATTTGTTGTACAAAAAGTTTTTCCCTTAACAAATCTTGATTTCGAGAGCTTCCAACACTATGTTTCAAAAGTGCTTCCTTCCTTCACTTATCAATTCCTATACGGAAGTTAGTGAAAATTAGATAAATTATATCCAAAATGATTAATTATAAACTAACTTTTAATTAATTATAAACCTACATATAATTCACAAAACATGTAACATATATGTTAATAAATGTCTTGATGGTTCACATTTTACACTTGACATTTCACATAACTTTCTTATTGATAAAAACTTTTTACTAATCAAAACTTTTTATTGGTCAAAATCCTTTGTAGCTAACATTTTTTTAGATATTGACAATTCACTTTAACACTACTTGTATATCATTTGATTGCTTTCAGAATTAATGATTGTCTCCACAAACTGAGACTTTTCAATGTGTTTTATCTTCACTAACACACTTTTTATAGAGTTCTTAAGTGATGAACTATAAAAAAGTATATACATGTTGTTAATATAGACAATGTCAATTAATTTTTTTAAGCCAACATCAATTGTAAAATCCTGTACTTCTATAGCCTTTGAATGTCTTTCTTTTGGATGTTTATTTGATTCATTTATATATCACTCTCATTATAAACTTGTTCATTTTTGCATCTACAATCACTCTTTATCCTCATCAACGCCCTTAAATGTTATATGCCACCAAACTTCTGTCTAATTCATTCTCGAATCACACCATACTAAAAAAAAGTTTGCTTTGATGTAAAAAATGTAACATCCATCATTATAATAATAAAATATATGTTTAAAACATTTACAATATAAAACTTTAAAAATTATAATAATCTAATATACCTTAAATATTATAAATAAAGTTAAAATAAATTAATTTTTACATAACTAAAACATCATTTTTAAATATAAACATCTAAAAATAATAATAAAATTAATCATAATCAACCCTTTATTCAAAAGATACTTACCAAACAAAAAATTATAATTAAAAAGAGTTAAATCTTTAAGTTTCTTCCGTCTCAATCACTCCTTGCTTAAAATATGAAGGACATCGATCTCTCCCATTTGCTTGCTTATTAATTATTTCACTGTTTCGTTTTGTTTTGTTTTTTTTTTTTTACTAAAGTCATCTGCCAAATATATTTGTAAAGTTTACACTTCAAAATCCTTCTTTGTGAAGCATCATATCATATGGCCAGTTTCTGAAGATTGGAAAATAAGATTGCGATTCAGCTTAAGATCATAAATTTCACATCTTTTAGTTTCACAAACTAACAAGTGTAATAATCTTAGTAGACAACCCGTCCTTGACACACATTATTAACATATAATTGTCCAAAATCAAAACTAAGCATTCTACCATCATTTGTCCAAAACTCTGGAGCCTAATATATTGCATCAAACTTTATACCCAATTAAGGTGTTCTACCTGCCACAAAAAAACTAAGGGATAAAAGATAATGCTATCAACTTAAATAAAAAAAAAAAAAGAATATGGATTGTGTTTGTGAGATTGGTGTCAATATGTTAAAAAAATCCTAACTGAATGAAATACAGTCGACAGATACAATTCGATTTCTCAAACACCATTTTTTGAAGTCAAGATTCATATTGAAATCGAGGAGATTAGGAAATGGAAGTTTTAAAGTAGCCGAGTGTTAGAAGAATAATTTTGAGACAAGGGGTCGGATAGAGAGGAAGTTAATAACAAAAACCTTTAGCACATAGATTGAGACAATTGTCAAAATTTTATGAAAACATTTTACATGTGTCTATGTAATAGCATTTCACCGTTAGGATTGGAAGTCTATAAATAGGACTTTTATACTTCATTTTTAATTGTTGAAACTCTTACACTAAACACTCTAGCATCTATCATATATCACACATAAATTACTATTAATTATATGAGTTGGGTATTTGTTTCCAACCACTTCTTTTAATAAAATATGCATGTTTTCTGCAGTTTACATTGCTTTCGATTTAAATTTCAGCAATTTATATTTAAAGTTTTAAATCGAATTATATTCTCCTTTAGCCCATGCATATATCTTTTTTTTTAATCATCCCATGCATATACCTTATGCAGGGTTGGCATATATTTAAACTTATGTATTTACGTTTCCAAAATCCTTTACATTATTTTCTGAATTTACTTTCCAACACTTTATAGTTTAAACACTTATTTTAATTTCCTGTGCACTTTATGTTTCAATTTCCTATACATTTTTGGAATGCTTTCAAATATTTGCAGTTCACTTTAAATTGAATATTATTTTCTTGTGAATTTATTTTCCAAACTTTCTTGCTTCATTTACGATTGCCATTCGAATGCAATTGACTCCTCTGTAAGTCATTAGATTTTCTATTTCTATAAATTATTGATAATTCTATCAAATCTTTGTCAATTTGAAAAGGTTTAATTGCAATTCAATTTATAGAAAATACGGGATCGAAGAATTGTTTCGCTGACAAATGTTTTTTTCCTGTTCAATTTCGCAAAGTTATTTGCTTTACTATATTAGAGTGCTTGATAACTGAGTCGAATTTGATTATTCAAAGTTTGTTTGCAATTTAAAGTCTTATTAATTGAAAAGAAGAATTAAGTTTTTAACTCATACATGTCATTCAAGTACAAGTTAAACGTTAATGGTTTTCCAGAACTTTTTTTTTAGAATAAAAAAAAAATAACATTAAAACTTCGTGTCAGATGCAAATTGAAACAACACAAACCCTTGAAATAAATTTGACTATCAAAACACTAAGTAAATAATACTACGCAATTTTTTTTAACTGAAATAACAGTATGCAATTATATAATAGGTCATATAATAATTATGAAGGAAGAAAAAAAGTCACAATTGACTTGAAAAAATAAGATATCACTAAATTACATTCTTAGATAGATTGATTTTCTTTGACAATTCTTCTTGTTGATGACTTTGACCATATCAGACTCCTTTCCGAATTTTAAAACATATAGAAATAGTGTCCATAATGCATTCATTCTTCGGGTAAAAAGTGACAGTTTTACAACACAGATACAATTAGCACATTACAAGGTGACAATAGGTGCATTTGGGACCAACTTTTGAATTGGAGAACAGTCCCAGCCCTCTTCTTTGCTATGAGATACCATGAAGTGTTTAGGAATCCAGGTTTTTCCTTTTGACTCTCTTTCCCTTCGAAGCTCCCTTTGTCTTTCTTCCACAGTTTTTTTTGCTTCTGTCGCTTTTTCCCAGTCTTTGTTCAAGATGGCTTGGCTCACCTCACTCCAAACAAGAGCTGTTTCTGTTGGCCACACACGCTGATAAAGTACAACAACATCTCATTTGAAACTCAGGAACACATGCACATTCACATTTTCAACAATAAAAATTGACAAAAGGATATTTCCTTACATATATATGCATGAAACATAACAGTTTAATTGTTTTTCGTTTTTAGTTGTTGATACTTAATAAACGAAGACAAGGGCCTTTTCAACAGCCCCATCAAAAAGATCTTACTTTCTGGTACTAAGTCAAACAAGTGAAGTATATATTAATTTATTACCTCTGGATCCTTGACAATGGGAGCTTGGAGTCCTGAAATAACTTTTGCATCATATATCACTTTTACATCTGCATTGTCTGTATTCTTCACCGTTACAGTACTGCAACAATGCAATTTATGGATTAGGAACATATCATTAAAATAATATAATATAGACAAACAATAGTCAAAATTAAGCGAAAGATAGGATTTCTAATGACAAATAGGTAATTAATAAAACTTCAACATGAGATAGATACCTATCCCAATGACCTTCAATTTTATACAGAAGCTTCGTAGACAATGAATCAAAGATTTTTCCTTTAATTTGTCTTCTATTTGTCCCAAATCCGAAAAAAGATTGGCTTATGTAGCTTAATTCTGCCACAAGGCCTGCTTCTAGGCACCGGATACTGACATCGCCAACCCAATCAGTTCCTGGGACTGGAAAAATTCTTATAAGAAGATTAGGAGCATTCATTACATAGGTCTCTCCATGATTGTGGAGCTTCAGCTTCCGTTTGCCATGTACGTGAGCTTCAACTGAAGTACCTGCATGATTGGTTTTCTAGTGTATAAGTTTTTTATTATTATTATTAATTTTCATTCAAAGTTTTATGTACCAGAACATCAGAATTAATATTCTGTTCTAAATAAATTGAAGCAAAAATAAGAACTGGAAAAGGTTTCTAAGAACATATAAATATAAATAGTATATTATAGAAGTTGAAGTTGATATATTTATTTTATCAAAGAACATATATATGTTGAAGAATTTTATACCAGTGAATTTTGGAACAGTTGAGTGGCACCATATCATTTCTATGTTTTCCTTGTCATCGGTGGCATGGAGAGCAGACACAGGAGGATGATGTGAAACCTGAAGACAAAACATGCATGCAAATGCAATTATATATCTTTAATTTAGAAGAAACAAAAAAAGGCATGCACGCTGTATGGAGATTTATTGCCATGATAAAATAGTAAGTTAATTGAGCATTTTGAGGAGAAAATGAGAAAACATAGTGAGTACCTACCTGCTCGAGTAAGACGTTAAGGTTTGCTTTGGAAACATGGTGAGTCTCACCAAGAGTGGGATTGTAGGGAGCAACTCCAAACCTTAGAGGGCGTATGGTAGAAATGCTCCATGCAACAACAGATATGAGTCTATCCAATGGTGTGTTGCCACTGTTGAGGTTGCTTAGCATGTCTAATGCTGTTGAATACACACACTCCGCATAGCACTGAAGCTCTGACTTCGGCATGTTGAACACAGGTGGCAGCTGCACCAATCAGCTACAATCATCAATCATATAAGAATATATAATGTTATTTTCACTTAAAATTTTTGTTCACTTTATCTTACAGTTTTTCCTCTTCTCTCTCTTGTATGATATGTGAGAATTTTGATTGAAAATAATTTTAAGAAATTTAACAGCAATAGCATGTTGAGTGAAGGAAAATCGTGGCAAATTAAAAATTTTGCTAAAAAAAAGGAAAAACCAAAACGAATAGTGACTTTTTAATTTATTTGAAATAATTAAAAATTATTAAACAAAATATAAATATTGTTAATGAGTTTAATTCACTGTGTATATAATAAGCACTCGTCACCTTTAATTAATAAGTAATGAATAAAAGTTATATTAAACATTTATAAAATTTAGTGTCTATTGTTCTTATAATTAATTTCTTATTTAAATATTACATTTACTTGCTTTTTTTTATAATTTATAGATTATTCTTATACTTTAACAAAAAAAACACATATTTTCTTTATTTATATGTATGTAGCATACAAATAAATAAATAAAAATAAAGAATTAAGTAAGGATGACAATTGTATGAATTATATATTAGAATATCATACCTATACTTATATTAGAAAAAAAAATGCTCATACCTAGATTCTTACTAACGTGAATGAGCAGTAATCTTCAAAGAAGCAAAAAGAAGAAATTATAATAAAAAATGTTTTTCATATCAAAAGTACAGAAGTTATTTAATATTATTTTTCCGACAATTAAAAAATAATTAGTCATTTATATATTATAAATATGAGTTCCTACTCTTAAACAAGATTATTTTAAGAATTACTATAATTTTCCGTAAGTCGCAAGACTTCTCATGAATTATGCATCTTATTTTACTTATTTATTTTATTCATTTCCAATATTATTACTTAAATTTATTTAATACCAATTTAAATTTAAATTTGAACTCTTTACACATCATATCAAATTAAAAATATATTCTATTTTAGATCAATAAAATATTATTATTATTATTATTATTATTATTATTATTATTATTATTATAATAGTTTTAAACAATCTCAATTTAAATTAAAATTCTTAAAATTAATTTAGATCAACTAAATTAATTATGTGTCTAAATATAATGAATTATATGTTCCTTCACATAATCGATTAAGTTATGTGTGGTACACAGCAACCCACGTGAATCTGAGTTACAAAAAAAAAAAAAAATCAAAAGTTGCAACTCAAGATTTCCACGCAAGTCTTCTCTGTCTTGAATGGAACCTGAAAACCATGAGCCCATCAACTCTTTAAACATTTCTTGTCTGTTTCCATGCTACCAAAAGAACGAATAAATGTCACTTCCTTACTCTTTTATCCTTTTCTCCTCCTTTCCATGTCATTTCTTATCAACCAAATACAACATTAATAATTATCTCCCTTGATTTTGTAATTTTAAATAAATTTTAACAAACAAAAAAAAATTATGTGTTTATAAATAATATCTCCAGCCAGCACAAGGTTGAAAGATGGAGAAAAGATGTTGAAAAAATGATTGAAGGTAAAAGGTTACTTGCCTTGAAACAGGAGACATCAGATCCTCGGCGCACATTACTAAAGAGACTTAATATGCGGTGCAAAAGATTTTGAGCTTTATAATTTGCATCTGTATCTGATTGGCTCTCAAGCGAGAATGGCCTTGTCAGCACTATTTTTGTCTCCTACACCACAACTCTCAGATAAGATCGAGAGAGAACACTAAATATAAATATATATAACGTACGTCTACTTACCATGTATTGTATCTATGCAACTTGTTTTGATGAATAAATATTTGAACAAGTGCTTGCTGTAGATGCTTTTATCAGAATCAATGGATAAGCCTTTGCTCTTAACCTGCCTAATATAGTTAGTAATTGTCATGCAACTGTACCTCATCCTCCATTGTGGTGTGTTTGTCTTTACCTTCTCATACACCTACCATATGATATGGCAGATATGCTAGCTCTTCTCCATTTTACTGAAACAGGTATAGTACATACCTAATATCGTAAATAACTACACTTCAATGCATAAACAGTTACTACAATTTTAGCCTACAGTAATTTGAAACATAATTTTTTTTAATTTTTTTAAAAGGATTAACTATTCTATCATATTTAATGAAAAAAAAACAACGGTGGCATGAGAAAAAATCGTTTAACATTACCTTTTGTACAATTCGTGTAGAGACTGTTCGTACTAAATAACAACACTTTTATTAAAAAAAATTTGACAGGGAGGTGCATAATATTTTCTTGTTAACATAAAAACCGCAACATATTATTTCCTTATTAATATCTCCCCTAAAATTAATGTGACTGGTGAAGAGGTATCAGTTTGCTAATTAGAAATATCCCACAAACTGAATTTGAGAGGTCACATGAGGTAGAGAGATAACATTTTTTTGTTTCTGTTTATCAATTTGAACAATATATTGAGAGAGTACCTGCATAAACAAAATCAAACAAGACATAAATTTTTAAAAATATATATATATATATAATAACTCGTAAGTCGTAACGTTTAATTGATTGTCAAATATAAACACTCTCTATGCTTGTTCTTGGAAAGAGGTTTTCCAAATCCCGTCAAATAAATATTAAGAAGAGCTTTGAATAAGACGTGAAAAACTACATCCTTGGACTGAACACCTGTATATCATTTACAAAATCAGTTTCTTAGTTTGGGAAGTTTTACGAGAATTATGTTTTTAGTTCAATCCTTAGCAGTTGAAATAATTACGTTATACGGCATGAAATGATGAATGCCATTTTGGCAGTTAGGAGATGTAATAATAAAATGAATATGTAGACCTATTTATGGAACATTAAAAACCTAACCGGTTAGTACGAATAACGCAGGCGTGGAACCTCGTCCAAAATTAAAAAAAGAAAGTGAGGCACTGACATATCTAGATCTGAATTAGGAAGCACAATTATTTAACAAAAAATAATTTATTATTATTATAAAAAAAGTAAAAAAATTGAAGTTAATAAATTGAAATATATAAAATTAAGCACAATTAAGATATTTATATATAATTTTAAAAAGTAAAAAATGTATCTGTATATCTGCATCTTGAGTGAGCAATGGTGATCAAACCAGACCAAGTAAGTAGAGAAACTGAAGTCCAACTACAACCATTGGCTCTAGGAAGACAAATCCAGTCAGGGGAAGGGGTGTTAGGAATATATAGCTGTAAAATTTAAATTATTTTAATAATTATAGTCAAAATCGAGTCAATTTGTTAAAAACTTATTTTAAGATAATCTTGACTGCGATTGTAACCTACACCTAAGAATATTTTATACATTTATTATCTTTAAAATTAATTTATGTATACGTATTATCAATTTTGCATATCATATCACCACATCTATTTGCTAATAAGATGTGACAACAAAATTAGTTTTTATTGAATATTCTTGTAAATAAAAAAAACTATATTAACCATACATATAAAATAAACTCTTAATTTATTATATTTTAAGAAAAATTAATTTTTGTCATTTAAAATTTTGAACTTTGGTTTCAGTTTTTTTTTTTTAAAAAAGTTGTCAATTTTATCCTCTTTAATTTTAAAATATAATATTTTTAATTTCTAAGTATTGTTTAAATCATTTTTCATTTTTCTATATAGTGTTATCAAAACTAATGTAAGAGTTAAAAATGACACATTTCAAAATTAGAGAAAGAAAACATAAACAATATTTTAGAAAGATTAAAGTTGAACTTAAATTATTATTATTTATTTTGAGAAAAGAACTTTCTAATTTGTATTAAATTGATGCAGAACTTAAAAACCATCAAAAAGATGAAGAAAAAAAAGTGTAAAAAGGATGAAATTGACTTTAGATGTTTAAGCACAACCTCATACTTTAAGCATGATACCGTGTATGTTAAACTTCACCTCAAAAATCAAGCATTGTTTCATGTACGAGATGTGAAGAATGATCAACACTTCAAACTTTAAACATGACTTTGTGCATGTCAAACTCAGCCTATGAAACAAGAACTACCCTATGCATGTGGAGTGAAAAGTGGTCTGCACTCTGACTATAAGCATGACATCGTGTTTGATTAAGCACGAGACCATACATACTCCTACGAGATACAACATGTTTGTTATTTATAAATAGTTTAGAATTTTAGTTTATAAGAACTTTTGGAGACTTTTTTTTTTACCTTTATTGAATTTTTTAATTCTATCTCTCTTTTTTAGCATTTTGAGAATTCTTGAAAGACAACAAATTGAAAGGAGCAAGATAAACACCACGAAAATTAATTCTTGTAAAAATTTTCCTCCTTAACATCTTATTTTCTTTGTTTTATTTATGTTTTTCAACATTTATGACTAGCTAGAGTTGTGATGTAAGACTTATCCTATTATTTATGAATCCTATCACTTCTATTGAAATAAAATTCTTAATTGTTTATCAATTATATTATTGCATCGTTCTTATTATTTTTTATACTAATCAATGCAATATTTGAATTGATTAATTGTTATAATTAAAAGTTATTAATTGATTGACTTATGCAATAATAGAATTCACAAGATTTGTATGAACTTATCTCGAAATCTCTAATTTCACTAACAATTGTTAATTAATCTCCTTACTCTTAATATTCCTTATAATTCAAGACCTAATGAATAATAAGGGGATGGATTAGAAGGAAGATGATTCTTAGAACATGAAACAATTATGTTTATCATTTAAAGATAAATAATTAGTAATTGAACTTTAATTGAAATAGAAAGTTAGGAAGATCATAGAGATAAGTCTAAAATCACAACTTTAGCTCTCTTAATTTGTTAAAATTTTCATTAATTTTTATTATTTTCTCTTTTATTCATTTTTTTTAAAGATTGATTGTACTTAAAATAAATTTTGCACAAGATAGAAACTCCAAATTATTTTATTTAATAAAAATTGACTTATTTGGGAATATAGCTAGTCTTTAGGATATGATATCCGAATATTCAATTCTACAATACTCCTATGTAAAATATATTTAACCTTGTGCAACCATATTTTACACATTAATTGTTTCAAATTTTTTAACCTTTTAAAATTCATTCCGACGTGGATTAATAGGAGGTTGATAATTTGACATAAAATATAACTAGAAATTCATATTGAATAGATTTTGGTTTGGTTCCATTTGATAAAGATAAATAGAAGAGACAGTTGAGAATTTTAGACAATGTAACTAAACCAAATTCGTTTAAGATGAAATTTTGAAAAACTATATCTATGAAAAAGAATGAAAAAATTTGTAAAATTATCTAAATAAGAATTAAAGAAATTTGATATATTTAATTGCATAAAAAATTGAATAGATCATATTTAAATAAATGTTGGTATAAAAAATTTTATTAAAAAATTAACATTGCAATGATTAAAAATTTACAACAATACAAAAATTTTTAACCTATATATTTATTATCTATATTTTTTTTATTTGATACGTTAACTTATAAGTTATCATTTTAATCTATTTTTTATTTTTTAAATTATATAATTTTTGAAATATCAACCCAATTCAACCTCTAATTCAATCAATTTTAGAGTGTTGAGGATGAACTAAGTCATATTGGATTGACACATTTTGACACAATTTTTATTGTATAATTTTCATGCTTTATATAAAAAGTGTTTCAATAATAATAAAGAAAACAACGTGGAAGAGATAAAATATTTAATGTTATCTAATAAAAAATAAAAATTAATCTAATTCAAATCATTTTAGATTTAATTAAATTAAATTAAATTAAACTTAAAAAACCAAATTAATCAAATAATAGAGTAAAAAATTAATAAAATAAAACATATGTTTAATTTTACGTTGAAAAATTGATTTTGAATTTAAAATTAATTTAGGATAATTATATTAAGAATTGAAGTAAAAAATTAGTTGAAGCATATAAAAATACTTTATTTATCAAAATAAAAAATATTATTATATATATTGAATTTATTACTTATAATTTTTTCAATAAGATAATATTAATATTGACTATAAAATTCTCTCTTTTTAAACATTTCACACAAAGATATATTCAACATTTGAATTCAAAATCACTTATTAAATTGATAGCTTTGTATCATTAATCAAGTATTTGGAGATATTTTTTTTAAGTAGGAAAAAGAATGAATAGTACTTATATTGTATAAATTTATTAATCAAATTATCTCCATATATATTAAAAAAAATTAATTTAAATGAATTTCATATGTAAAACAATAAATCTCTCAACCCCTTTGGGGTCCAACAAGAAATAAGTAGATCTTAATTTTTGAACCTAACTCTGTTTTGGTTTAGGGTTTAGAGACATCGCATTACGTAGTACATAACAATAAATTATTGAGAGATGATGGGAGCCGCAGGGACCGATTTATGAGTTGGTGAACAGACCCATTCCCACGTGTCTTTGCTGTACGACACCCTAAAATTCTTAGGAAACCACGTTTCTCCTTTCATGGCTCTTTCTCTCAACATCTTACTCTGTCTTTCTTCCACACCTTGCTTTGCTTCTCTTGCTCTTTCCCAATCTTTGCTCATAATGGCTTGGCTCAACTCACTCCAAACAAGGGCTGATTCGGTTGGCCACACACTCTAATAACAATTATTACAAGAAAAAAGAACTTTTAATTGTTAACTACCCATCTAAATTTTAAAGCAAATTAAAATCTTGAAATAAACTATAGCACATTCATTTTTCATTTTGATATTTTGATACTCAAAACAACCATATCAAAATCTTTAAATTATGATAGAGACGATCAATGTACTTCTGCATCTAGGAACCTTACTCCTCTAAAAGTCTAGCGTCATAATATCTCCAACCACACACCGTGCTATACAAATTGATGTGAGTTATCCAATATGTTAAGGAAATTATATACAACGAATTCAGTTGAAAAACACAAAAGCATGAGTAAATGAAAAATAAAAAATAAAAAGTGGAATGGACACCATTTGAAGCAAAATATAGCACGTCATTTGTAGTATTTTGACACGTATAGCATGTTTGCATCAATGTTTCTGATCACATTAACTTTAAATCCGTATAAAAAAATAAAGAAAGGATAAAATATGTATTATTGTCCTTTTAAAAATTTTAAAACTCAATTAGTTCTATTAATTTTAAAATGTTCATTTTTTTTTCTTTCAAATTCAAAATATATATAACTTTTGATCGTTTTAAAAACCTAAAAATAACGTTTTACAGAAAAATAAAAAATAATTTAGAGAGAGCACTTGAGACAAAAAAAATATTTTAGAATTAAAAAATTAAAACTGATTTTTGAAAAACATATTCTACTCATATAAAGAAATGACACAGAAGTAACTCAGAATTACTTATGCTGATCTACGTTTGGAGGTAACCAATTAATGTGTTACAAAACATACATGTACCATTTATACTATTCTCCTTTAAAACTTTTTATATTTTCTCATAATGTCATGTTATATTTAATGATTTATGTAAATTAATTAATTTTTTACTCAAATTTTTAGTAATTTTAAAAAGTTTATTAAATAGATTTTACATCTTAACTACACTTTGATAAAAAAAAATCAAAATGAGATCAAAATAGAAGATACAATTAAATAATAATTATTGATTTCTGGAAGACTGACTAAAATTGAAGCACATTAGGATGTTGTATCAAGGGGTGCTCTACCGTATTTATGATGAGTTGCTCTCGAATGGCCTATTATTTGAGTTGCTTTTCTAGTTGGTCTTGGAAGAGAAACAACCGATGGACTTAGTCTAAATTTTAAAGGATGAATTAAAGAATAGTAGTGTTTAATTGGGAAATCAACTTTTAAAATTTTAATAACTTCATAATTTATTTTATTTGTGTTTTTATTTTATTAAAAGGAGCATTTTTTTTCTTCACTACACGGAATGAATTATCTAAGCACATTCTTTCGTATCAGAAAAGCCTTGTGCAGGCCATGCCAGGAAGATTAGTTAATAAATGAAAGGAGATATGTAACTAAATATCACAAACAAAAGGAGACAGAACAAAAGTTAATTACCTCAGCATCCTTGATAATAGGTGTTTTGAGCCCTGAAATGACTTCTTTTGCATCATATATCACTCTCACCTGTCCACTCTTTGTATCCTTCACTTTAACTGTTCTGCATAATTTAATTTGATAAGCAATGTGTCACTATAATCATAATGTAGCATAGTTTGCTTGAAAAATCAAGCCAGGCCCCCCAATAAATTAAGCACGTCACTAGTGAACGGTTAACTAGTACGCATGACTTGATTAATCATTTATCATATTAATAGGTTTCTTAGTCGACTTGACTTCTAAAGAATTTGCATTAAATTTTTTATATACTTACTCTCCTTGGCCAACGAAAAATAAATTAAGCTTGGAGGGATTACACTTACTTATCCCAATGACCATCAACTTCGTAGAGAACTTCGAATAGTGATGAGTCAAGGATCTTCCCTTTGATCAATTTACGATTTCCCCCAATTCCTAAAAGAGAATAGCTTGATCTGTATGATAATTCAGCCACAAGACCTGTCTCTAGGCACTGTATATTAACATTGCCAACCCAATCAATCCGAGGAACCGGAAGAATTCTAATTGAAAGGTGAGGACAATTCATTTCATATGCTTCTCCATGATTTAGGAGCTTCAGTAACCGTTTACCATGCACTTCAGCTTCAATAGATGTACCTGCATATTTAGTTTGAAATACTCAAATGCATTTACAGAACATAGCAAGCCGAGTAAGGCGCTAGCATTTAGAACTTGAAATTTGACTTCAGACAGGTTAAATAAAATACTTTGTTCAAGATTAACTGGGGATGAATATAAGACACCAAGGCAATCATGTGAAATTGTGATAAAGTCAGTTTAATTATTTTTATGTTTTGCATGGAATCAGTCATGTCATAAGGTCAAAGGAACAACATGTAAAGTTTCCACAACCAATTTAACCATCTAGGGGCAGAGTGTAAAATTGTAATACTTATATAAAATGCAGCAATTGATATAATGGATGGATGGGGGAACTACTTTCACACCAAGCTATGTTATAAAGTATAAGTAAAAGCACTCTGGTTTCACTTTGACATCTGATTTGTAAGATAAGTAATTGTATAATATGAAAATAGAAGAGTGGTATCAATACACTTTTTAATGTTTTCTTTCTAACACACTATTTGTTATTAGCTAAAATTGCTTAGAAAATTACAAAATGATAAAAATATATTTAAAAAAGTATTAAAGAGTGTGTTGCAAACATTTCATACAAAAAAATATTTCTCTTAATTAATTTGTTGACATCTCGTAATTGGTCTATAAATGAACCACACAAGTTTGCTGCATGTTGAGAACTGAAAGCTTCCACAACTTTTTTGACCTTCCACATCTGGAAGTTCATTGCCGAGACAGGTTTTAGTAATTGGCTAATTAATTAGGAATTGGAGAAGAATTGTTTAGTAGGGCAAATGCTAACAACTACTCTAATTTAATACATTTTTTTATTAAAGTTAAACTTAAATTTATAAATTGAGTAATAGTGACTACGTTTCTTTTTCTAAATTACTTCGAGTCAGTGTGGATTTGAGTTACTAATGATCCTAGAAAAAAGTGAAATATACCACGAAACTTTGGAACAGGTTGCTGGCACCATATCATTTCAATGTTTTCCTTCTCATCTGTTGCATGGAGGGCAGATATTGGAGGGTTGAGTGAAACCTGAAGGCACAAGAAGGTGAAAACTTCATTATATTTAAAATGTTCAATAAAGAGTGGGTCCAAATTTGAGCATAACATATGTGACCAAAGTGTTGAGTATGAATGAGAAGCAAGAATTGAGTACCTGCTCCAGTAGGACGTTGAGGTTGCCCTTAGAAACATGGTGGGTCTCTCCAAGTGTGGGATTATAAGGAGCAACACCAAAAGATGTGGGGCGTGTGGTAGATATGCTCCATGCTACCACAGATGTGAACCTCTCCACTGGACTCTGCCCACTGTTGCATTTGCTCAGCAAGTTGGAAGATGTGCAGTATACTGATTCACCATAGCATTGAAGTTGAGATTTTGGGAAATTAAACACAGGCGGTAGCTGTACACAACCCAAAATAATTTACTCTATCATCCATGTAAATATGTGATATTGCATTTATAATTTTGTCAAAATATTTGATATTGCAAAATATTATACACAAATGTAACTGATGTAGCCATAGTTTTCTCTTATAAATTTATCCAAAAACAGGCTCAAGAACGATTATACAATACATTATGTTATACAATACATGTTTAAGATTAGTTTTTAGTATGCTTTATTTAAGTAATTTGCTAGGTTAGGTCCAAGTGGGAGGAAAAAGACTTAAGTGATTGAAAGAGAGAACTTGCCTGGAAGTGTGTGAGATCTGATCCTGGCCGCACGTTCTTGAGTAAACTTAACAGGCGACGTAGGAGATTGGGGGCTCTATAAGACGGTTCTGAGTCTGATTCACCTTCCAATGAGAAGGGTTTTGTCAGAAAAATTTTAGTTTCTTTCCCTTTGGTTACCTCCATATCGCCCTAACCACAACGAAAAATATTCTATTATTTTTTACCTTTACATTATTTATATTAACCAGCAGGTCTATTGTGCATTAATGTGTGAGTATAACTAAATTAAAATAAAAATATGTATAATTAGGTTATGATGTAAAAAAATAACAACCTTTATATATAGCTTAAATATGTATAGCTATATATTTAGAATTTTTTTAAAGCTATATATTTTTTCACGCTAACTTAATTATACGTATTACTGTGTTCCGAACAACGTATGTTGGAATTTTTTTTAGAATTAATGTGATTTAGATTTGAGCTTGTTATATATATAGCTTAACTAAGTTTTCAGCTTATGTTTTTAACAGCATTGATGAAAGAAATGAATAATCAGATAATGAACCGTGTTGTGTTTTGTATGAAGGCACACAACATTTTCAAAAAGGTCACGTTGTTTTTCTGGGAAACTCACTGGCATCAGTGTAATTTTGGCACTAATGAACGAGACCTTTTCTTTAGCGTTGAATGTACGAGACTGTTTTTGTTTTGCTGGGTCAAAGAGATGTCTTCAAGAAAATTTTACAGAAAATCAAACAAGAATCTTTCAGTTAAATATTGCATTAATTTTGAGTTAAATGAACGAGACTTTATTAGTTAATTTGAATCATGAGTGAAATGAAGAAAAAAAATGTGAAAATAAAAAAGGTAAAAAAAAAAGAAAAAAAAGTCTTTCTTTTAATTTTCTTATTTAAAAAGGAAAAGAAAACAGAGAAGTGAATTGAAAAATATTCCAAGGCATTGTGTGATGTACCGGATCAAGTTTGTTTTTTTCTCGTTTGGTTTTCAAGTGCTTTACGGTGACACGACAGCCAAGGCAAAAAAGATAGTATTATATAGAAAGTACAAACAACATAGTTAAGTGTGCATTGGTATGAATACCACTCACTGACAAAGACCAACACCTTAAGACGCCGGAAAACAGCTTATGAAGAAACAAAACTTAATTGAATCGAAAACGGTAGATGATATTATGGATGGGATGCACATAAGACAAGCATGCTCAGTGCTCAGACACATACGGAAATAGTTGAGAAACAAAGGACGTACCTTGTAGGACTTTGATAGTAGGACTTTGATAAAGAAGGAGAAGCAGAATCTGGCAGCAAAATGGAGAAAGGTGAGGTGAGAAAAACTGTTTACTCTATTATTGCTAATTTGGGGTTTAGATTTAGAATTAGAATTAGGAAGTCAGCCAACTGTGCCATTTGAGCCATAGCATAGAGCCACCGCCGCACAATCTGAAACACATGGGACAATTGAGTGTGCAGTAGTTATATATTATATGGGTTGCGTTTTCCCACTAATTCTCCAAATAATTATTTCGGTACAAAAGTAGTCTCTGGCATTTGGCTGTTTGCGCTTGGGAGTTGATAGACATATTCAATGAATCTTCGATCACAATAGATGCAGCCAAATCATGTATTTATTTCGTATAATTCATTAGTCCATTTAGATTTCGTATAACTAATGAATGATTCTCTTTTTAATTAAATTATCCTGTCTCTTTACTAAATAAGCTTAACTAATAAAGGGATATAAAAAATTTAAATTTAAATATATTTTACATGTCCGTTAAATAATTTTATTTTTATTTTTTATTTTAATACCTTAATTTTTTATCTTTAATTTTATTACATGTTGTTATATTAATTTTTTAAGTAATAATATAATAATAATGAAAAATTTAACTAAAACATAAGATCAATTTATTAATACATATGTACGACAAACAGTTTATAAAAAAATTTAATTAAAAAAATTGTTTAATAATAAAAAATTTCGACTAAAAATAATAAGATTAATTTTTAATATATGATGTATATTTTTTTTTATTGGATTTTTTTTTATAAATTTTCTATTA
>JAMLFT010004832.1:0-18732 GCA_026544285.1 Pachyrhizus erosus | reverse complement strand
ATATTTTTAAATATATAAATTATATTTTAAATTTATAATAAATAATTTATAATATAAAATTATTTTAAAATTAAAATAAATAAGTGATTAAAAGATTAAATATACATATATACATAAGAGAATGATAGTTTAATAAAAAAAATTATGGTTTAAGACTATCAACAATTATTTTTATTAGTTGCAAAAACAATATGTGAAATATATCTTTTATATGGAGAAGAAAATTAATATGATAATATTTAATTAAAAAATTATAAAAACTTTATGTGTAAAAACAAAGACCAACTAAAAATGAAAATTATATCTTATTAGTAATAATTTCTTAAATTAAGAATTATTAAAATTTTAATTTATACATTATAATATCAAAATAGATAATGCAAAATACATTATTTTTATGAAAATATAACAAATGGTGAGCATTTGAGTAAAATAAAAATCTATCAAAAAAATTTGAATTGTTTAAAAGATAAGAAAAAAAATCTATTAGATTAATTAGAAAAAACTTTATCAACCTAAGAATATGGGAGGATTATAATAGAAACTCACGATTTCAATTTTTTCATCTATCCTATGATAATAATATTAGGTAGTGCATCACGAGTGCAATTTATATTATAGAAATTAAGTTGTGTTGGATAACAAGAAATGAAAAAAGTTTAAAATCAAAAAAGAAAATGGTTATCTTTATAACATAGTTTCAAGGTTTATAATAATGTTTATAATAGTTTAAATCTAACTTAATGATATGTTATGCATCTTGTTGATTACAACCTAAAGAAATAGAAATATGAATGGATTAGTTTTATTGTTTACCTATTTGAAATAAAGACTTTTATGCTTAGCTATTGATCCAAAAAAAAAAAATTATCTAACATTTAAACTCAAATGGTGAAATTCTACAATATTAGCTTATTGTCTTATTTGCGACGTCTTTGACTCAAGAATATGAAACTTTTCCTCAACCTTAACAAATCTTATTTGCTCCAAAATTTGGAGAACCATGGTACCTATAAAAAGGTACAAAATCATATGTGGATAACATGTTAGAATACAATTCTAACTGTGATGAATCTTAGAAAACATGACACAAAACTTAGTTTGAAATGCCTATTATATAAGATGGAGGATAAAATAAAATTTTCTCATACTTTATACACACCAGTGCAACTATGTTGCTTTATTTGTTTTGTTGGATACTTTAAATTCCAACAAAACACATATTTTCAATATTTGATTGTTTGATGTCTTATACAACAATGATCAAATAAGTGGTGCAACTTTTATGTGACTTTAGTTAAGTTATAAATATTGGTGATTTTGGCAAGTGTACTAAATTATGCAAGTAACAAAGTAATAAGTAAAGTTGCTTCTTCAAAACTTTGAACGATAATTGGGTAATTAAAAATATAAATGATAAACAACAAATGTTGAGATATATAAAAACCAAATTAAAAGACAATGACATAGAAAGTAAAAGAGAAAAAAAAATAAAGAATTGATTTTGAAAACTTCAAAAACAATATTAAGTGCATAAAATTGAGTTTAATTCAATTGAAATAAATCGATAGGTTTTACTTCTTATCATGCAATTACTACTATTTATATTTAATAAAAATTCTATCATCAACTCACAATTTTATTCTAACTCAAACCTCTTAAGTAGGAGAACATAAGTATCTTGATTATACTATTAATTCGTTGAATTAACATAATTAAATAACTTGCACTAAGAAAAATGATTTAACAATGACTAATCATTTTAACCCTAATCTTAGGCATACAAAAATTAGTTATCTCCCTTAGTTTGTAATCCTAAAAGAATTTCCCAATTACAATTAAAATTATAGTATTAAGTAATTAGTTGATGGCCAAACATAAGCATTAAATATAGAAGAAGAACAATAATAACACTTTTATTGAATACAAACAAAAGTAGAAATTACATGAAATTAGGTCTAACTACATTAAACTCTAATAAATAAAGAACTTAGCTATTCATAGCCATAGGGAAATAAGCAAAAAATGGAAGATGAATTCAAACGCATCAATTCCATCTTGATCTATTCTTAATTCCCAATATGATTATTGCTAACTAAATAATAGAAAATTCCTATTTAATTTTATGAGTTAATAAAGATTCAAATTCAAAATAAATGAAAAACATAAAAAGATTTAATTATCACATGTTCCAATGCACATGTGTGTGGTTGGAGTGCATAAGTATGAGATTCTCGCCTTTAGCAAGTCTAAAAAAATTTAAACCTTGCACAAGTGTGCCCCTGAAGTACACAAATGTGCGATTCTCGATCATTAACAATTCTATGAATTTTGAATTTTGCACAAATGCATGTCTTGGTTGCACAAATATAATAAAAAAAACTTCCTACATGTTTTTTTAAGTATTCTCAAAGCTCTCGAGGCTTTAGACTTCAACCAAAATAATCCTTAATGCATCAAATCCTTTGAAACATCTGCATAGCTTAATCTAATACTTCAACATAGTTCCTACAATCACAAAATAACCCAAGCTTAAGCATAAAAAAGGTATAAATTGCAAATTACTAACTAACTAAACTAAATTTTAAATAAAAACTTCACAAAAATGAACTTTACAAAACTTAGTTTCATGAAAAGTATTAAATAATTGTCCTTAAATTATCACAAAATATACAAACATATGACAATTATCAATAAGAAAATGACAAAACAAGCAAGTCTTCCATTATTGTACTTTAAAAGTATAAACTTTAATTTACTTTGTCCTATATGTGTGTATTAGTTTAAGAAAAAAATACCTTAATTTTATTGTAATTGGGTGTTACATTCTATAGATGTGACATTACAAGCAATGTTATTAAAAATGGACTAGATTGACCATTATATATAAATCAAATATACATGTGACTTGGGATGATGTCATTAACTAAACTTTAAACCATTTAAAAACTAGTGACTTGTCTTATTGGAAGCTTTTGTTTTTTTTAGTTTTGCATGTTGTCTCGTGTTTGCTTTTATTTGTCTAGTTTCACATGTTACCTTGTGTATGCTATAACATGTCTTCATCTGTCTATTGCATGTTGCATACTATCCTTGTTTGTTTGACATGCTACTTGAATAGACAATATTAACATGAATTTTTTTTTTCCAAATATGAGCATGAAGTGTAAATGTTGCACTAAAAAAAGGTAAAATCCAGGTGTCTTCAAGAGATTAAAAGGATGTCTACTATTACTATTAGTTTCTAAATGAGAATAAATATATACTATATTATTAATATAAAATTTTACATTTAATAATATATTAATTTATGTAATTCAACTAGTGATTCACTAGTTGAATTAGTGACTCAATGACTGTACCAGATTAATCATCAATTTGATTTTAATAACATTAATTATAAGTTATGGTTGCATTTTCAAATACCATAAAAGATAAGTGTTATTTTCAATGTGTCATCTATCCCCTATAACATTTTTTTTTCCAAATTGATTAAATTTTTGACTTTTGGTACAACTTTAGTTTGTTGAGAAGATAACAACACATGTATGTAAAAGTAAAAATTAACTTTATTGGTAAACATGTGTTTTAACAACAAACAAAAAAATTCTTACCTAACACTACAATGCAAAATTGCATGAAGTTCTTACTTAACATTATAATACAATATTGCAATAATCTAGCAAAAAGTTTCTCTAATAAAAAGATCACTAAATTGATATATTTTGATTTTCATAAAAAAAAATTATTAGTATTCGTTTTGATTTAGTATAATACCTCACAAATAATTCATATTTATTTATCATATTTATCTCTCGTTATTTTGATAAAATTACATATTATCTTTATAATTTAACAAATATTACTATGTTAATTATGTATTCATTACTTTATAACACATTAACAAATATTTAATTTATATAGATTTTAATATGCATAATTATTAAAATAATATTAAATTACAAAATAGTTCAATTGATTATTTTTATATTTTATAGAAAATTATTAAATAATATAGTTAATATTTTATAAAGGACTAGTAAGTGATACCAACTGAAAAACTTTTTTATTTGTTAAAAAAAGAAAAGAATCCTGTTTTTTTTTTTTTTTCTTTTTAATTTTTCCTTACCAAGTAGAGTATTTTGCGGTGTAGTGTGTAGTGTATAGCCTTTCTTTATTTTCTCTCTCTACGCTTAAAACCCTAACTCGCCGTGCGTTACATCTCTTTCCCTCTTCGAAGCAGCGAACGAACACACTACACTCTCTGTCAGTGTGATGGCGACGGAAGAGAAAGAGAAGGGATACGAAGGGGGAGCAGGAGGGAAGTTCCGGAAACGCCCCTTCCGCAGCAGGACCCAAAAGACGCCGTACGATCGTCCCCCAACCTCCCTGAGAAACCCTAACAGTAAGAGCGGTTGGTTGTCGAAGCTCGTGGATCCTGCTCAGAGGCTCATCAATTACAGCGCTCACTCTCTCTTCTCCTCTCTTTTCCGCAAGCGCCTTCCTCCACCTTCAAAAGGTTCCCGCTTCTTCTTTTCTTCGCTTTAATTATTATTATTTTTCTGTTTTTTTTTAATAGTGGGCTTTGTCTGGTTCTTTTTCGTTATTGGCATTGCTGTTAGGGTTTATTACGCGGGAAATGTTCAGTGCTAGCTTAAGTTGTCGGCATTATGCTAATTAATTACTTTTCATTTATCAATTAATGTCGCTATCGTGACTCTCTTCATTTTTTGAAAGCACAAGGCGGGAGTTAGATTGTTGTTATTCTTATTATTAAGATTATGATTTTCGAACTGATTGAATATTTTTTATTCATGGTATCTGTGTTCTTTGCTGATATGAAAGCGAATCACCATTAACATGCATGTTATGGATTTCGTTTTTTTGGCACAGAAACGGAACAAGAAGCGAGGAACAATCATCAGGAAGAAGCCGCCTTTGTAAGTATGCATATTACCTGTATGATTTGAAGCATTGGAACTGCAATGTTCTGTTTTGGTTGGTGAAATTGTTTTTATATTGTCATCATCATTTTGATTTATCATCTTGTTACTTGAGAAACAGGTTGCAAACAATTCCTCTGGCATGCAACAAGGACCTGTGGGTGAAAGTGATGCTCAAATGAATTGTCCTGACAGAGGCGGATTTGCTGAACTTGAGAAACTATTAAAGCAGAAGACTTTCACCAGGCATGTTTTGATCTTGTGTGTTAGAAATAGCATATGTAGCACATGTTTATATTAGATTAGCACGTGTTAATATCTGTAGGGTATGATTAGTTAATTAATTGTAATTTCGTTTTATTTGTATTCATTATTACATAGTTATGAATACACATGTCTGTATTGTTTCAAGACACACAATTACCCAACTCATAACATGGTAGTCTAGGCTTAAACCCCTTCTCCATTGTGCCTCCTGTTGCACCTCCTGGTGGCATTCTCTATTGATCTCTCTAGTATCACTATTTGAACCCGAAAACAGTGTTTGCAACAATGGCGGTTCAGTTTCCCACCACCAGCGATGCCTGCTTTTGCCAGTGTGCCACCATGACTGAGCTAGACACCCTTGACCCACCTCAAGTCATTGCTGCATGTGCCTACATGCACTTCTCTTCTCTGTGCATGTGCTCCACATGCCGATAACATCCAATTCCCAACCAAGAATAACATGTCTTATTGGCAAATGTTTCTGATTCAAATGTTGTGAGTTTTATCACCGTTCTGTTGATTCCTTAAATTGTTAGGGGCAGTGATCTATGCCAACTTGGTGACTCAAGTTCAGCTTTGGTTTGATGGCCAAGGATTGTAAGGATTACTTGGGCAAACAACTCAAGGACATTTCTACCATAGGCCAAGCTTGATAGAAACAAATTGATGCTTCTCTATGTAGTGCTCTATGGCTCTCTATCGACACCAAACTTCAAGCTCAAGCTCAATATTGTGCTTTCAAAACATTCTTTGTTGTTTGGCACAAGGCCTAGAAATTATACCCAATTGATGTTCATTGCCTTTACCCTGTTGTTTCCAATCTTGTTGCTCTTTTCAAGGACACCATGACTATGGACACCTATTCTGTAATCTTCTCAATTTGATTGCTAATTTTGATGCTCTTATGCCCTTCACTGATGCATATTGATGTCGGAAAATCGCAAGTGTATGATTATCATTAAGTAATAAATATATTGCCCTTTCACATGAATTGTTTTATGATTACAAACTTGTCGAAATTTAATAGGATAAAACTAGAAAAATTTATTTGATTAGGAGAGATAATTGTTGGTTATAAACATAGATATTAAAAGATAAAGCACAAGTGCAACTGAATGCAATAATCAATTAAGGAGAAATCAATGCAAGAATAGTTTCCAGGATTGGGTTTTACATAGTGTCTATCAAGGGATTTATTGCTATTATCTCTATGCTCAAATTGATTCAAACTTGAAGGTGAATTAACTTTAAAGTAACCTCCATTCCCTTTTATGACAAAAGTGTATTTAATTGAATTAATCCTTATTTTTGCAGTAGGTATGTTCAATTAGACTTTTTATGCTCTTTGTTAATGCATTTAATATTTGAAGGATTAATTTATATTCATGATTTAAAGCTTAAGTTCTTTCCCTGTGGTCTACCATTCCAATGGTTAGGTTCATCTTCCAGTTCTTCCCTAAACACAAGTAGACGGTCAATCACTTGCAAAAGAAGCATGATAAGAAAAGAATCAAATAAGAGAAGAGAATCAATGTTCACATAAAGAAAATAACAAATCAGAAATCCATTAAAATGTCAAGAGTTACACCTAATCTTAGAAACAAAGAGGTATACTCAAACATAGTCACAGAGAAAACCCAAGAGTAAACAAGAACATCAAGCCCAGAATCCCCAAAAGGATGCGAAAGAAGAGAAGAATCCCCTATAATCTTGACCCTAATGTCATTGCTCCTATGAGGTTTCCACCCCTTTAGGGTTTTGTTCCTAACCTATCCCTAAAAGGGATATTTATACCTAAGTTGTCATAAGGGTCCAACCCAAACAAAATAAAAGATAAAATTACAGCAATAGGGCACTACAGCACCCATCATGTATGTGGCCAAAATGATGATCGGGTCATGTGATTATTTGCTTGATGTCTTCACAAGAGTTGTAGATAATTTTTTTCTTTGAAATTTTGGCATAGGTCTCACATTGCTTTGATCCTTACAACTTGATATATGCTCACAACACTGCATGTGTTGGATTGTCTGGACAAAACACTAGTTTTGACTTCTAGCCTAATGTCCTTTATGATCTATGCTATGCTGAAATCTGAATTAGGTTCGAGTCTCTATGAAAAGTGCAACTATTTGCTCAAGCTTTCCGTAGACACTGAGATCACCTCAATAACATTGTTAGAGCTCTAAGTTATGATTGTTCCATCTCCTCTTGTTCTAGATTATTCCTCAAGAAATCTTTCCTAAAATCATAAAATCTGAAAAATAAAACCTAATGAAGTAAAAAAGTCTTAATCAAAATAAATTAAGAAAATAATGATGGAATGAAGCCTAAACTAACACAAAATTCATGCTAAACAACCTTAAAACACGATGCAAAGGTTGTTATATCACAAATAAGCGTGCCACACAATGCAGCAAGTTCTCTATGCAGACAAAGGTAATGTTAAAATTATTTGCTATTTTGATGTTGACTAGGCAAGAGAATCACACTCTCAGACAATCCACTTCAAGGTATTGTGGTGTTTTTGGAGGTAATTTGATTTCCTGGAGAAGTAAGAAGTAGAATATATTTGCTAGATTTAGTGTGTAAGTTGAATGCTGTGCCACGGAAGCTGCAATATATGAAATCAAATGGCTTAAGCAATTACTTGAAATATCTAAAACTAGGAGATGTTAGGACTTGGAGGAGATAAAATTATTGTGACAACTTAGCCACTCTTCACATTGCCTCTAATCCAGTTTTTCATATATTTTTAGTTGCTTCATGCCATTCTGAGTTACTTCTATAATAGTATACCTCAATAGATTTTTTTTGTTGACTCTACTGATATTCTGATCATTGTCTTTTATTCCATAGATCTGAGATTGATCATTTGACAGCACTTATGCATTCAAGAACTGTGGATGCACCTGTTAGTGAAGAAGAGGAGGGGACAGAAATGGTTCCCTCAGAGCCAATGTTGCTGAGCGAACAAAAGGAATATCCCAAAACACCTGCACTAGAAAATGGGACTAAAAACGGTCTTGCTGTAACCCCACATGTTACTTCAAGCGTATGAGAACTTGCCTTCATAGTCATCCTTTACATTATGCTTGAATTACTGTTCTCTTTGTGCTCTATCTCACATGTATTGCTTTGTAATGTCCCTAGTTTCCTATTGAGGATGTTGCTTCACCTGCGGAGCTTGCAAAGTCTTATATGGGGAGCAGGCCTTCCAAGGTATCCTCTTCAATTTTAGGTGTGCAAATTCCTGCACTCAGGGAGGATCCAACTCTTATAAACAGTGAAAACTTTCCTCTTAAATCCCCTATTATGTCCATTGTGCCAAGGGCTACTAGACATGCTGCAGTTCATGAAAATGGTTTTGTGACCTCAAGATCTAGTGGCAGATCTGCAATATATAATATGGCTCGGACCCCATATGCCAGAATTTATCCAAGATCCACACTCAAGGTTTGTCTTTTTCTGAATGACATGTTGGATCACAACATTTCTAGGATCAAATTTCTGATCTGGTTTGTGTTTTACAGCATGGTGGACGTGCTGTTGAAGGTGAGCCATCATCTTCAAGTCAGTCTGCATTGGATCGTGATGTGCTTTCTGGATCTAAACCAGGGGTATAAGTACTTGTGAGCTATATGTCCTACCTTTCAGTGTTAATTTTAGATATGTTAGTAAACTTTGTTTTGTGCTTTTCTTATTTTGCAGGCAGTAAAACGTAGAGGTTCAGTATTGGATAGTGATATAGGATCTGTTGGTCCTGTACGGCGAATTCGTCAGAAGTCTAATCTGCTATATTCTAAAAGCTCATGCTCACCTATTTCTGGTTGCTCTTTATCCGTTGCTAGGAGAGGAATGGTTGTGGATACTGCTCAGCGACCCTTGTCTTCCATGCAGAAGCCTATTCTACTGGAGGAAGTTAAGCATAGCCATATGAAATTATCCAAAGAAAATGTGGATGACATTATGCCTAGTTCAAGCTCCTCTTTACCCTCAAAATCCAGTAAAATGGCTTCAAAAATACTGCAGCAACTTGATAAGTTGGTTTCTCCAAAAGAAAAATCATCTGAATTAAGGCTACCAATTGTGAATGATAATTCTCCAACAAAGTTGTCACCTTCCATGTTACGTGGACAGGCTCTTCGAAGCATGGAAATGGTAGATTCGTCAAATTTGCTGGACAATTTGCATGGTAATAAATTAGATGTCCCATTTGGAAATTTGTTACCCAGTGCTCAGAATCAGAAGTTAAATTCTCAGAGAGATAAGGTTGAAAATGGTCTGTTGAAGCTTGTTGCTCCTTCCGATGGATTACTTCCATATATAACAATTGCAGATGCTACAAACCCAAGAAATCAAGTATTGTCTAGTGCAAAATCTGGGGACACTTTTCTGATAAAGTCTGTCTCTGACCCTCCACAAAAGAAGAGTGCATTCCATATGAGTGCACATGAGGTATGGGAATTTTTTAGTTATCCATTTGACTGGTTTTTGTAGTTGTAATAATTTAAAATGTTATTTTCAATATTTGGGTTTGTGGAATATCTTACATTAGCGAAGCAGGAATAACCACATTAGTAACCTTGTAGGCTTCTCGCTTACAGCAATTTGTTGCTTCCATTTACAGCAATTTATTTCCTAGGTCTTGTTGAAATAGTTATATTTAATTTGTGTCTCTTGTTTTTATAAAGGATTGTCTGGATCTGGATGATGATGCTTATCCTAATGGACTTGTCTCTTCTTTTTCTCCTGTTGAGAAAGAAATGACAAGCTCCACTGCTGCAATGGAGAAAACTACCTCTGGTACTGAAGCAATTGCACAGGAGAATCCATCAGCATTATCTGTAATAATGCCAAGTAAAAGTTCTACAATAGATGGTGAGGCTCATGTTGGGACTGCTGATGAGTCTAGGGTTGGTGAGAATGTTGATGCATCTACCTCTACAGCATCATCTATCCTTGATCCAACCTTCAAACCATTTACAGCAGCTACACAGATTGCTTCACCAAATGGATCAATCGCTAAACCTCCCTTTACTTTTGGGAATAAAGTGGTTTTGTTGACGGAGTTTACAGCTCATGGTGCTCCATCAAAGGAGATAACCAAATCTGGTCCAATATTTGGTTTGGAAAAAGTTGTTTCATCAAATGAGCCTGTTGCTGATGCTCCATTGGTGGACTTTGGCTCCAGTAAAGATGTTAACAAGGTTCCACCAATGCCATTTACTGCATCATCAGTTGGCGGTGAATCCCCTTTTGTGAAATTTGGTGCTTCTTCTGACTCAAAACTGGGAAGTTCAATCAGGTTAGTCTACATAATTTATTGTGGTTTTGAAAAACATCAATGCAATTCTTTACACATCTAGACTCTTTTTGTCTGTACTGCCTTTTCCTTACTTTTATTTCTTTTTTTTCCACCAATGTTATCACCAATAGCTAGAAACTAATGCCTTTCAAGGTGGAGATATCATTTAAGTGGGTTTTGCCTCTCCCAACAGCCTTTTCTGTTTTTGACTTTCGTGTAATTTCTCTATCAGATGACTTTTGAAAAGTAATACTACCTTTTGTTTTGATTGTGGGGATGACGTTCTATTTCATGAGTAAATATTCTAGCCATATACTGGATTTCTTTATTTTTGCTTGAAATAATATACTGTGAATGATAATATGATAGGACAATTTCCAAAACAGTTTTATTGATGAAAAATGGGACTGAAATACTGATAGGCAAGAGCTTTTGCTCCCAGCCTTGGAGGAAACTCCAAGCTGGGCTAAGCTGGGAGATAGAAAATTCGTACTTGTACCCCTCATGTAAACCACCTCCTTTCCATTATATCCTTATTCTCTCTCCTTGATCCACTTGCATCACCTTACAATTCCTTCCCCTTTCCAGCCTTCAACCAATGGGAATATTCTTGTTTGATTTCTGTGATGTGTCATAATTATGCTTTTTGTTCTTTTTGTGCATTGTACAATTGAAATTGAATATATTTGGCCACACATATTATGTACAGTAAAGTGTTACATTGATTTATGTGCTGAATGTATTACCTTCATGTGCAGCTCAACTACTGTTGCTGGGGTAACTGATTCTATGCCAAAAGTTTGTGAATCTGATAATAGCAATACTGAGACTAATAAAGATACTGGATCTTCTGTTAGGGCATCAGGACTAGCTATTTCATCTGCAGCATCAACATCATTGACACCATCCAAGAGTATTTCCAATTTTGGCCACAATTCAAATCAAAATAACGGGTCTCTTTTTTCAAGCCCTGCATTTTCTTCTTTTCAACTTCCTGTATCTAATAATTTTACCAGTCAGAATATATTCCGTAGTTCATCTGCTGTCACAAGCAGTGGCATTAGTGCCGCTGCATATTCAACTGGCAGTAGCATGGCAACTATCATACCTGCTACAATTGCATCAAATAATAATAGCAGTTCCTCTACTCCAGTAATGGCATCTTCATCTTCAACAACTTCCTTTTTCAAATTTGGGTCCTCTCCTGTCCCATCAACAGGTTTACCTGTATCATCTTCTGGTTCAGAACCACCAGAAACAAAAAGCAGGCAGGATGCAGGAACCAGTGGTTTTAGCAGCACTGCCTTCAGTAGCTCATCTGCAGGGACTGGTATTTTTGGCTTCAGCTCTTCAGCTTCTACTTTAAATACTCAGAGTCAGAGTTCTACCATTGGTCCTAGCAGCAGTTCTGTGCTTGGTGCCCAGGCTGCTTCTGTTACCAGTGGGTCTGCAACTTCTATTCAGACCCAGTCAGTTCCATTTGGTTCATCTGCGTCATCCCCATCATTTGGGTTGAGTGGGAACTCACCTTTTTCTTTGAGCAGTTTTTCATTTGTTTCATCCAGCCCTGCAGCAAGTGCAGCTTTGTCTTCTGGGAGTTCGTTGTTTCCTTCTTCAACTCCTGCCACAAATGTTTTCAATTCTGGCACATCATTTGGTCTTAGCACCTCTGCTTCTTCAGCAGTAAACTCTGTTAGCTCCAATAGTGATACAAGTTCTACTTTATTTGGGTCTAGTTGGCAGCCCAGCAAATCTCCATTTGGTTCCACATTTAGTTCATTATCTGCATCTGGGTTTTCCTTTGGAACATCTGCTTCTGTTGGTACTGCCAGTTCACTGTCTATGGTTTTATCAACCTCCAGTGCATCGACTCCTCAATTCTCATTCACTAAAGCAGCAGCCTCTACCACCATACAACCTGCTTTTGGAAGTCCTAATCCTGTCTTTGCATTTGGTTCAGCTCCTGTTAATAATGGTCAGACGAGTATGGAGGATAGTATGGCTGAGGATACAGTTGAGATAACTCCACCAGTGACTTCTATATATAGTCAGCAATCAGCCCCAGTTCAATCAAATTTTGTCTTTGGAGCATCAACTCCATCAGGAGCCAATACTTTCCAGTTTGGTAGTCAACAGAATATTGCTCCACAGAACCCTTCTCCTTTTCAGACTTCTGGCAGTCTAGGAGGGAGTTTCTCATTGGGCACAGGTGGTGGTGACATATCTGGTAGAAGAATTGTGAAAGTTAAACATAAACAGCGCAAGAAGTAGGACCATTGTTTATGAAAAGGGTCACTTTGTATCACTGCTGCTGGCTACACTTGTTGTGCAACATATATATAATCTCTGAAGATTGATTGCTGGATATTGCTGCTTTGGCAGTCTGGACAAGTGGTGCTATTGCTAACCAGCATATGCAAGCTTGTCAGTCTTCTTTCGCCTTCCATATTCTCAATAGAATGCAAGGCTTAAGTTTCCCCAATTTTGTAATAGTATGGTATGAAGAAACATGATGTGCTGTACTACTAGTAATGGTTTTAGGTCAGAGTCCGTGATTTGGTCAGTTGTGATGATATTCTCAAAGATTGCTGTATCCTCGTTACTTGTAATATAACCAGAATTAGAATCAATTTATTATAGCTTAGCTGGTTGTAACTTTACAGTTCCAGTGAGCAATCTGAAATGATTATTACCGACAGGCATTCTGTTTCCTGTTTTCCATATATTTTAAAATGATTTTTTTACTAGAAACTGATAAAATTAGAAAACAGTGAGTGTAATATTTTTGGTATAAACCAGTTAGAAATCCGTACACAAGCACGAGTAAAGACATCCATTCAGAAGTGCTCATAATTTACGCAGATTAAAGTGCCACGGACGGGGATTGGGGATGAAAATAAATAACAGCAACCGGGTACGTGATGTAGAATAGCTGACCAGTGGCTGAGGTAGACATATGTATCAGTATAGATAGATAGATTATGTATCTGTAGAAGACATTGTAATCATCCATTAAGTCGTAATGTTAGATATTTACAGCTGTGTTGAATCTTTAATGGTTGATAAATTTTAGTCACTTTCGAAAATAGGTTAAGAGAAAATAGTCCGTGATAAGTTACAATCGCTGAAGCTTTAGTTTTTAATTATTGTATGATCTATATAATCGATATTATCTAGTGTGATAAAGCTTTGTCGTTTATTTAAAACATTCATTTTCATATTTATTCGTGTACGAAAGAAAACTTTACATTAGTCTCTGCACATTCAATTGATTTTAATAATGCCCCTGCTGTGGATTGTTGTTTTAAGATCGTGAGAATTGCATGCGAGTTATTATGGTTATATAGGGACTAAATTGAAAAGAAACTATTACGTATAGTATTCATATATTCAGAAATCTTCTATATGACACAATTTCAGCAAACTGAGGACTGAATTGAAAGCATTTGTTAGACTAAATTGAAAAAAATCTTTTATTTAGGTATTAAATTGAAAAACAAGCATTGAGATTAAACACGTATATAAAACATATTTTTGTACGGGTAAACGCCCGCATCACTGCATGATTTAAATATTTCAGATAGTATTTAATGTGTATGAGGAAAAAGGATATTGTTTTATCTATTGTTGCTTTAATACCGTTTGTTTTATTTAACTTAAAAGATTGAGTATTGCTGCAAAATTTTACCCTTTAAGGTTTGAATGTTATAAATAAGCATAAAAAATATATATTAACCTTTATGCACAATTTTGTCACCATATGGCAAGTAGGTTCCTTTGCCCCCTGGTCGTGTTTACAATAACAGTGCTGTATATCACCAGACCTAATCCTCCTCCTTCCTCACTCACTTGGAGTGAGAATCAGCAAACCTAATTCTTCCTAGACTTCTCCCACTAGATGAACGCAGGAACCTACTACCAATTGCTTCTCCATCAGTGAATGTTGGAGGACATACATAGCCATAGGCATCTGGCACTTTCATGTTGGGGCAGTGTTTTTTTACCTTCATGATATTGATTCAATCTTGCCTGTAATTCCTTCAGGAGAAACTATTCTTGCCATGTTGCTTGTAGAGCTCTAAGTGAAGACAACTCCTGGAATTCGGTGTTTATTCAAGGATTCTCTGCCACAGCAATATGCATCAAGTTTGAAATAATCAGTTAATATTCCAACAGGAATTTTCAAACAAGCATAAGAACAAAGCTTGAGCTGGATTAATAATAACTTATTTGTTTCTAACTTGAGCTATGTTCATTTCATCAACTAACTAAGGATATAAACAGGACAATCTTTTCATTTCTTAGTGTCAAGTAGGATATAAATTTATTTGTATAAACAGAATAAACACAATTCCACTAAGAGAAGATTCACACAGGTACCGGTGACATCATTTTGACAGGGAGAAGCAAAAGTGCATGACTTTGTTTTTCATCCAATTGTATGTCTTCTTAGCTTAATTGGATTGGATAAAAAATTAATTCTATCAAAATATAAAACAAACTTATCTAAATGTCCATAAAGTTAATGTTTATGTAAACAAATCATGTTTATTTTGTCAACTGCAAAAGATAGGATGCTAACCTCCACATAGAGGTGAAACGGTAGGCATTCCCCTACCCCCGTCCCTACTTTACATTATATCCTCAATGTTTTATACTTGGATTTTGCCCCATAGTAGATAGCATTTATAGAATTAATTTATATATCCTTAATTTATTCCAAATTAGAATTAGAGTATGCATTTATAATTCTAATATTGTTTTAATTTAATAAAATCTAAATTTTACAAAGAAATCATAATGTTTCTGTATGTCATGAACCAACTAACCCAAAAGCGTCAGTTTTGTGAAGGCACACAAATAATTTCATACCTAACACCATAAATTTAATATACATTATTCTATGTATTGCATAAGATTACATACTGATTCTATTAAATACTGACCTCCTCATGCCTAGCAAATTCTGCATCCTCTGCGTCACTTTTCTCCCGAGTTAATTTCATGATTTCATCAATAAATCTTTGCTCAAGACCCGGTGGTGGGCTTTCTTCATATCCAATTTCTATGTCTTGCTCATGAGGCTGGTCCATTTCTTCATTGGCTTGGTTCATACGACTAAATTTTGGGTCCCAAATAGTTTCATCCGGGATGTAGGATTTTATCCCATTATTTCCTTGAACTGTATCACAGAATTTGTAATGTAAATTTGTAAGACATCTATTTTCCAGTCATTTGTCACAAATTGCTATAACCATATCACATTGAAACATAATATTAAATACTCAAAAAGGAATCAGAAATACACGACCAATCAATGAAACTGAGAAATAGTGTGGGAAGAATACAAAAATAATATAGAACTAAATGGTAACGAATATCGTGTCATGTTTCAAGGCATTTATAATGCACTATTTCTAACAATGTAAGGCCACTGCATGCCAAGCCAATATAAAAAAGTTAAAGATACTTCTATAACATTGAAATGCATTTTTGAACAATGAATAATACTCGATCCCTAGTGCACAGCAATGTACATGCCCAAAGCTATGCTTTAGTAACAGCACTAGCAATGTTGCTTGAGTTTTGAGAGCAAAACAACCGAGTACAAAATAATAATTGCTCATGGACATTAAGTATCTAGAACATATGTTTTTTTTATCTTGATTAAGTCTATAATATATATAAGTTTATAAAGTAAGGCTTAAAAGTTTAGCTAGTAGCTTCACTAAATCCATACATGGCTTATATCTTGAATTCCACATAATATAAGTCATGATGCAGTTCCTTCAAATGACATGCCCAAGTATGATAAAAAAAAATGATATGCCCAAGTTCCAGATACTTTAGTAGCCTACGTCGGTGAGGTGTTACTATTCAAGGAAACTTCCAGTGTTTCTACATAATGTAAACAAATAATGAACTAAACATAATCTTCTGCAAAAAATACACATTGCATAGAGCATACCTTCATAAAATATTCGGTTAATGCATTATCACAAAACACCAGCACTACCAAATGTTTTCCAAGCATTACGTGGCATT
The DNA here is from genome assembly GCA_026544285.1 of Pachyrhizus erosus. NCBI lineage: Eukaryota > Viridiplantae > Streptophyta > Magnoliopsida > Fabales > Fabaceae > Pachyrhizus > Pachyrhizus erosus. The sequence goes on along the minus strand of JAMLFT010004832.1, from coordinate 2,169 downwards.
GATCATTTACAGTCCATTCTTCCAAAGTATATTACATCCAAAATCTATTAAACCAATGCTACACATCAACAGATATTTTAAAAATCAATCAGTGAAGTTAAACACCCTGAACATAAATTAACATGGTACAAAATAAAATTTCATGGCTGCAAGGACGGATGACGTAAATAAGCCACACCAGTTGATACTATACTTGCCTTCATTAATTGCAAGAATCGACAAACCATTCACATTCGATCCATATCTATCTCTTGGCAAATGCACCTCTGCACTTGAAGTCTCATGCTTAGCAGAAAACAAGGTTGGCTGGATTGTGAGATAATTTCTTTCAGAATTATTCTGCCTTCTTGGTGAAGATGTTCTGGAATTCAGATAAACTTATGGAATGACTGGAAAATCAACTGAATGTGCTTGTCGAATCATTCCCTCTTCTCTTTGAAGCATGTTTAGTTAACTCCAGAAACAAAACAGACTGAAAATACAGCAGTCTAGAGTAAGAAATATCAAAAAGAGAAGTCACACTGAAGTTTAAAAAGCCATAAGCCAGCGAGAAAGAAAAAGAATCTGATTTTAGCAAAATATTGGAGTCCTAATAATGTATTTGGTGTTGGAAAAACACAGGTTTGAAAGCATTATTGTCTTTGTACAAACTCTGGATTAAATTACAAATACAAATTTCATTATTCCAATGTGAAATAAATGCAGATATAAATATTTATTATCTAAAAATAGAGCATATCATAAACCATGAACAATAAATGAAGCTGCAAGCAAACTCTTGCAGCCTTGGACTCAATATTTGAGTTTTGAGGAAGTAGACCTAAAAAAGGCATCTATAACCGGTCACTCAAATCATTTCTGTCCCTAGAGGTAAAAAGTGATTATGAGATGGAAAAATTCTAATGCCATTGGCGTCAATGCTATGGTAGCATCAATCATGAGATCACACACAAGATTACTAGGATTGAACATAAAATAAGTGCAAGAGTGTTATGGTGTTACTATAAGGTCATATAATGAAAATAAACATGTGATAACCAAAATTTCATATTTCCCTGATGGTGAAAAAAGAAATTAAAAAGATAACCAAACATCAAATATATATATATATTATCCCATCCCATGCAAACACTCAACTCATGATATGGGGAATTCTAAAAGCACCCAACTACACAGGGTAAATAACACTAATATTTCTCCTTCAACTATCTTTCAATCTTGGTAGACACGGTTTATGACTCTAATCCATCAAATGGAACAATTCTTAATAAAAAATGTAAAAGTATAACACACCCAGAGACACAGCTATACGTTTTCTTATGCTCAAGTTTCTCACTGATGAAACAGAGGTTTAATCAGCATGGATCAATGAAAAGTAAAAGAATCACCTCCCAAATGGGTATTTAAGATTTGAAAATTGAAATGGAAATAGTAGAACAAGAACCTTAAAATGATATTAAAATGAAATTAAAGTTTGTTTGGATCGTAGCATTTCTGGAATATTCAAATTCCGGAGAAAAAAATGAACAGAGAAATGCGCACGAACAAGTTGTAGAAGCTACAGAGATAGGGTTCTAGTTTTGTATTCCCGGAGCTTAATTTTTTTTTCTGTAATTATAATTAGTAGTATTTTTAAAATTAATGATTTTTATTTTAATTTTATAAATATTTTTAAATTTTGATATCTATTATTAAGTAACACTTTTTAACAACTTATAAAGTTAAATAACTATCCACGGTAACATTTTTTAGTGTATGTGGAATAATGTCTAACACATGATATTTTTATTTTATTTTTTATTTTTTAAAAATAAATATGATTTATCATAAATAAATTTTAAGAATAAAAAATAATAGTTTTAAATTTTAGAAAGATTAAAACTAAAAAAATGTTTTATAATGATGAAAACCAAAACTTACATATTTTATTATAATTAATTTTAAATATTAGAAAGATACAAAATAAAGAAACTTGTTTATAAAAACCACAATAAGAACATACTTATTTTATTAGGATTAAAAATATATTTAAATCTTATAATTATTAATGTGTAAGTATAAAAAATAGAAAATAAATAAATAAAATTAAAAATAAAAATGTTGTATAAATTAATGAAAATAAAAAATATGAGTAAATAATTTTTTTTATATTTAAATAAATAAAAGAGG
>JAMLFT010004831.1:0-18737 GCA_026544285.1 Pachyrhizus erosus | reverse complement strand
ATCTTACTTAATTAAATTGGTAAATATGTATAAAAATAGATTTTTTTTTATAAAAAAGAACGTAAAAAGTATTATTTGTTCAAAAAATTGTATTGAATTTTATTTCTTCTCAAAAGCCATGATAATTAAATGTATGTTTGAATTAAAGTTAAAAATATTATACATGTATTTTAATACAAATCAAATAAATAAAAATAAGAATAAAAATTGTTTGTGAAAAATAGTTTTACCAAGTATGTATTTTTTTATTTTTTTTGCTTGCAATCCCAAAGATGTAGAGAAAGAATTACCAACCTCAGTTACTAACAGCGTTGTTACCGTGAGAAGGAGTTTGAGAAGGTGTATGTTTGAACACTCTGGATTGGTAGCAATAATAACCTTCCCTAACAATGTCCCAACGTTCTTGTCGGGACAAGGACAAGGGAAGAAACAACACCATAAGCAAAGCAAACCAAAAAATAGCTAGCTAGCTTGGCTTGGCTTGGCTTGGCGTGGTTCCATCCATGGCAGAGTACGAAACCAGCCACCACCACCACCACCACCACCACCATCAACAACAACAACAACAACAAGTGGTGTCAAAAGAAACAGCCTTCCAGGCCCTAAACACCATAATCCAGCTCCACTTCGAGAAGACCCTCGAGAAGAAGCGAGCCATCGACCTCCAGAAGAAAGAGCTCCATAAGCTCTTCCAGATTTTCTTCATCTTCTTGGGCCTTGTCTTCTTGGCCCAATCCCAGTCCTCTCGCCTCCAATGCCGCCACTGCTGGATCCCCATCACTCTCCTCTCCATCGCCCACCTAATCTTCTACGTCTCCGTTGCCCAGACCCTCAGGTGCATCAACGGCTTCAAGTACCAACGCCGCTGCCACAAGCTCACTCTCGGCTTGGCCACCGAGAAGCTCAGGGAGATCAAGATCAGACTCTCCGCCTCCAACGCTGACTATGACGGTGTTGTTGCTGATGATGACTTCGAGATTCACTACCAGGAACCCCCCGATGCCTATTTCGGAAAGTTTAAGAGGAATTGGGCCCTTCATTTTGGCTTCTTGATCTTGATCTACGCTTTTATGATCTCTTCCTCAGTTGTTCTTCTATGTTTTTAGTTACGGGTATGCCTACTAGTTTAGTGCTACACCATCCTAGCTTTTATTATCAATATGGATATCAAATTCATTCTTAAATCAAATCCTTTCTCTCCTCCTTCCTTCTCTGCATTTCTTTCTTTTTTTTTTTTTTACTCTGTAATGTGTGCTTTCTAGTATTTTCTATCAACGCATCTAGCGTTGAAAATAATGCATCTTTCTAAGTATTAAGAGAGATGGTGTTTGTCAAAAAGAGGGGCCAAGACTTGAATAAGGTTCTATGGGAGAGATTCTTGCCGCATTGCGTTGATCTATATTCTATGGAGACTACATAAATCCACACACACAAACTCACGTTTGAATTGCATTTCAAACATAATCTACATGTGGATGAATTACATATAAAAGTGAAAAGGATCCAGAGATGACACAGGTCTCAAGTATTTGTGCAAACTGGTTGCGTGCTGGGGCCTCAAGTTTGAATTTACTTAGACCATCCATCCCACAGAACAATAACTAAAGGAAGGAATTTAGACTGGCTCTCCCCTCTGCTTTTTACTAACAAATTAAGAACTGACTTTTGTGGAATGCAGATAGCAAAACGGGACTCCCCCGCTGCTGTCCCGAATCACTTTCTCAAAAGCATCTTGCGATAAAAAATATCTTTTATGTGCTTGTCGTTTGGCAGGCTAGCGCAACAAAACGAGCAATAGATGAGGCCATCTTTCTGTTTCTTTTTGCTGATTCTTCTATTTGGAATGGAATTCTTGTAAGTGATGTAAAAGAAATCACTTTCTTTTAAAGCTATGAATCACTTGAACTTCCATATTGATATATTTAAGATAACGTTTAGTCAATCTGTTGCGAAATAATATGCATAAATTCTGTTCTATATTTCATACATTAAAAATAGAATTTAATTTTAGCACTATGGATTCAAATATTATCAATTAATTAAAAATCGCTTTAAATATAATTTTTAAATAATTATTATTAAGTCAATAATTTTAAAAAACCTTTCCACTATTAAATGAGCGCAAAACTGGTCAATATTAAATGTGTCAAAAAAGACAAAAACCATACATGACGGGTCATTATTAAATGGAAGTTAAAAAAAAAACACACAAACATAATTGTTCCACTGTATTCCGTTCTGGTAACAAATTCGCATGAGATGACTGATTTGGTTTGTCGTAGTTACTCTTATAAAAATGTCTAATGATCATCACAAGATATAATGCAGTATTTGAAGGGAACATTTCGTAGGAGCAAAAAATTGAATTTTGCGTTAAAAAGTCATTTTCTCTGACTGAAGTGTTTACTTCATTTCCAGTGACTGTGCACTTAAGTAACATTCAAAATTGCAAACTTGACCTTATGGTGAATTAGATGTAAATAAAAAAAATAAAATTAATCGTACAACATTGATCAATTATGAATCTGTGATGGACATCTTTACCGACTTGAAGCTGTAGCAAGCCATATAGCCACCTAAGATGGGGAGAGAGCATTGCATAATGTTTTGTATGCATTTACACACAGTTTGAATTTTTCTTCAGCCATCGCCTGCCATCACATTAAGGTAAAGCGCAAACATGAGACCAGACAGCACATATAATAACCAAACAATGAAGACAGAAAGATGGCTTCTATGGTGCACCTTCAAAACACCTGATATAATTTTTTACAATTCAGATTATAACCTATATTTTATTTGTCATTCATCCGACATATACAGAAATAAATTTTCATTTGTCCCTTTGCAAAAATTGAAAACCATTGACCATCAGACCTGCCTAGAATTGATGGAAAACCAGTAAAAATGAACTACTCCATTTCTAGGTTTTGTGCTGGATTCAAACAATAATTTCAATCTTCTTTTCATTTTTTAATAACAGAATGCACATATAAACTTGCTCTGAACTCGTTGTATGATACATACAAGCAGTTCTTTATGTTCAGAAAAGGCCAGGATTCTTATTTCAATTCGCTCACCAAGGAGGGCAGAAGAAGTTGGTTGGTTGACCAAAATCACTTGATCCGTTCCAACCTTTTCTGCAACTAACTGGGCACAATCTCTCGTTCAAGAATCCTAAACCACAGGACATCCCAAACCATGTCAAGAATAAAGGCAGATACTACGTAGCAAAACATCACCTCCAAGCCACCTATCCTATACACTACCTCACCAGAAATGTTGTCAGAGCAACACCACCAATCTCCAAAAGCTGGCAGCCAAATCTAGTGACTTGAACCCAGAATTCACCACAAACATGAAACTTCGTCATAACCACCACCACCCATCTGCACCACCTGTACAAAACCATTTAGCCCTTGCAGTTCAGAGCCAAATGACTAATCCCATTACCTGAAAATTGTTCCCTGTAGTTGCACAGCACCTCTACCACAGTCTAAACAGAGATACACAATACCCATTTGCTCTGCAACCCATCACAGACAATTGTTACTTCCCATTTTTTTTTTCCTTTTTTTAGAAGTGCTGGTAAACAATTTCCATTTTTTAGAGAGACTTCTTATAAACATCAAATTTTATAAATAACCTGTTAAATTATAGGTAATGATTGGCGAATATTAACCATCGATGCAAAATTAATTTTAATCAATGCAGATATTAGTAGGACTACTAGTGCACCCTTTATGAGAGGGTGCACCATAAAAGCCACCAGACAGACAGAGATGGTTATTTATCCATTGTTCATTTATGTTGTTGAAGATATATAATGCCAATTCCACAATATTTGGCAACTACTTTTGTGCCTAAAATATTTCATCAAGAGGGCCAATATAAATGGTAGTTCAGGATGGATTATACTTTACACCTACAATCAAGATGACAGTTTGTAGGTAATACTGAGTTTTGGGTAGGGTGGGTTAGCTGCCAACCTAACATATGAAGTTGTCAATTGTCATACATAATGCCCCTTTCAATTCCAAGTTTCTAACATGTATTTAAGATGCAAATTGGTCAAAGTAATATTTCAAACTCACCTGCGAAGGGCCTTGATGCTTATCAGGATGCCATGTTAAAGCTGATAACCGGAAACTACAAGGGAAATAAACAGATGTCAGCAGTTTATAATGTGTATATTGTCTTTTAAGTCATTTACAAGACCTTGCACTGAACAGAAACCTTGAAGCACTTACGCATTTTTAACATCTTCGATCTTTAATGGACCTGTTGGAGGCAGACCAAGAACAGTTCTATCAGAACTTGATCCTACACAACTTGAGTCATCATCATCATGCTCAGCATCACTTTCATTTTTCCACTTGTTTGTCCTATTTGAATATTCCCTCCATTCAAACCCAGATGTTGAATGTTCAGAGGAAGAACTGCTCCAATTGCTGAAGGACCATGTATATGATCTGTTACCAAATGTTGCCTGGAATATTTGCTCAGGATGGCCGTCAAAGTCCTCAGAGAAACTTTCTCTTCTGATTTTTCCTGAAAATATAATGGAAATCAGTGGTTAATAAACATATGTTAATTTAAAGAAACATTCAGTCGCACAAGGAAGTCTCAGATGGCATAACTAAACATCTTCAATCTCCCATTATTTACTAGTCAGCAATGATTAAATAATAAATTGTAATCATTATGTGTGCCAATTTTTAACTACAATGGCTGTACTTTAAAGCTACATATATTGCTGGAGAAGTGTACTATCCTTATTTCATAAACATCAATTAAATATAATTGAGTGAAATATATATATTTCCTGAGATTTGAAATATTGCAAATATAACTCAAAATAGGGTACATTAGGAAAACAACTAAGAAATTAGGGTTGGTCTTTTTGTATTAAAATTTATAATGAGGTTTTAGTAATTTGTTCCATTGTCAGGTGACTTTGTAATATTTCAAAATCTCACAGCTCAAAATAATGAGCTAACAGACCCTCAAGTTATCTCCTGAACAAGAAACTCTAACCAGAACGTGGAGGGTAGGTTGGGGAAGAAGTGACGGGAAAGAAAATGAAGGAACAAACTATAAATGTCAACTAAAAAGAACTCACGTTTACTTTTCTTTTGTGGTTTTCCACCACCAGATTGCTGACCAGACTTTCGTTGACCTTTATTGGAAAACCTACCTTGATTTCCGTACTTGTCCTAGGAGGGTGTATAAAACATTGTCATCATAAATTGTTGGCAGTTAGCAATTTCAATACATACAAATAGAACACAAAGTAAGGTATCAAGCACAAGCAAAAACATCTTAGAAATGTGTGAAAAATAATGAGATAAATTTTTAGATAAATGTGATTTAATTCCTTAACATATCTGTGATTGTTAGCTGGAGGGGAGGGGGATAATTCTGCAGCCATTGCTCATGGCATATCAGGGAGAGTCTTACTCTACTATTTCTAAACAAGATTGAAATTGATTGACAGGCTAAACTCAGCATGTAGGTTTTAGTTAGTTTTATTGCAACTAGAACAATGGACCATCTTTCATTCATACAAATACCTATCATGTAGGTAAAAATACCTACCATTCATACAAATAACCGAAATGCAATTTGATGAGTAAACAAGTCACAAAATTTTGACATGTGGCATCTTTCTGGATAGCTTTTTAGTTTTAATGTGAGTGTAGAGAGAGAGAAAGAGGTGGGATCAGTTTACAGCAGTACAGGTTATACCCACTCTTACATCATTCAATATTTTTTTACTAGATAATTTTATCTCAAAATTCACCGTTAGTTTAAAAGTTTATATTATATTTGATCATATCTATAAAATCTTAAATTAATTTGACATTATTTAATATTTCAAAAATAAACATCAAAATTACTGAAATATAGAAATAAGAACCATTATATATTATTATTATTGTTCAATATTAGTATAATTTGACTCAAGCAATCAAGATAACATATAGTTATAATACAACAGTTGAATTGATAAAAAACACATTCCATATAAAGTTATTGATGCTGTAATAGTAGATGTAACTTATACTAAGATAAACCAATTCCTTTGCATATACATGCTCACATATAGATCGACAAGACAGAGAGAGAGAGAGGAGGGGTCAGTTTGCATTAATATAAGACATAACGCTTTTAAACCAATAAAGTGATTTTTGTTGATTCATTTGTTAAATTATAATTATATATTATTTTGGTTGTTTGTGAAAAATAAAAATTGAATAACAATAAGAAATAATTAAATAATTAATACTATGATATATTTCAAAGGTATATATCACATTAATTTTGATGTATATCAAGAAATACCAAATAGTCAATTAATATAGGATTTTGTATATATTATTTATATGATAAAAGCTTTGGATCCAACAATGAATTTTGTGATAAAATTACATAATAGTGATTTGGCCCCATACCAGTGTAAATAAATCCCTCCCTCCCGCCTCTTTCTCTCCCTCCCATGCACTCACAGGTGGGGTTTATTAATATAGTCTAACTTGTTTTGTAGGCGTCTGCTATCAAGCTACACATACACATACTCTTTATGTAATTTCCCATCCAACACCTAGTGTCTACAGGAAATTATTTTTCATGATCAATTCATGGAGAAAGTCCCATCTAAATAGTGCAAAAGTTTTACTCCAAAAGCCACTAGTTCATCCACTTTTAGTCCATCTCTCTTTAATCCACAGACTTTACCCACACAAATCCTCACCCAGAAAAATTTAAGCAAACACATAGACAGTAAACAATATAAAAGGTATTAATGATTAGTGATAATAACATAAAATAACAAAAGTTTCTCAACATAATCAAGATCTTAGAAAAGCATACCTCTGATGAAAATGTAGAGGATCCACTATTGTAAAGAAGACTATTCAGAGCTTTCTTTGCATCAGCACGCTTTTGACGTATAATATATTTTATTTGATTCTGAAATTCACATTTCCATCATTGGTAAAGCAACTATATTAATAATTATATTGATGTCAAACAAGCAGGGTTTTCCCCATAATAGTTGTATTGATCACAAGTGGATTTTAAAAATAATTCACCACAGGCAGCTGGAAGCTAGGACAAACTGAATCTATGCATAACAGAAAAACATATATTTCTCCAATTCAGAATGCATGAGGCTTCATGATCATCAACATATTAACATGATTAATACTTTACCTTGTATGAAACCAGTTTACATGATAATCAATATATTAATAGAGAAAATTTAAAATACCAACAATACAATGCCTACATATAATTCTCGGTTTAATAAATTTCTTCTATTTATCAAAAATAGGCAAAAACATATGTGCTAGATAACCTAAGAAAAAGAGGCTGTATGTTCTTTTTTTTTTTTTTTTTTTCTACTTATATGCTCCAATGCATACCTTAGATGCTTGTTGACCTTTTTTTACATCCTGCAAGGAAAAAAAATAAAAATAAAAAACATTGTATTAATTTCCAAACTTTGTCATAGCTAGTAAAGTGTTAATCCCTTGTTCAAGAAGAAATGAGAACACAAACAACCCAAACTGAAAAAGATGATACATAAAAAAAATAAGCAAGGAAAGGTAAGCCAATTCCTAGTGGCAAGTAATCTAATCTTCACCCCGGGGAGGGGAGAACACCAATTTGGATTTGGAAGGTGAAAATAATTCTTCATAGACAAATGGAGTAATTCATTCGCTTCTCAGCTAAAAATGCATAAAATGTTAGCAAAAACTTGGGGCAATACTTAAACAGCTCACATGAGTTTATACATCATGTAATGTAAAAGTCTATCATTTTGTCATATTTTTAAAACTAATCAATACATTCTAATTCTACCATATAGACACCACCGCGAAAGCTATGCCATTTTCCCTCTCATTGATTGTTATTAACTGTCACCTCAGGCAAGTGTGGATGAACTCAATAAAATATTGAGAAGAACAACAGCAGAGCTAAACACGCAAAGCAAACGACGATTTGAAATCAGAAAAAAAAAAAAAAAAAGAAGGAAAACTCACGGAGTTGAATTTGTTGTTCCATTTCTGACACGAACAAGGAGTGGAATGAAACGCAGAGAAACGCGTAAGAGAGGGAATAACGTGAGTCTTGAAAGACGACAAGTTTCGCCATCGTGCTAATTGCATATCGGGGGGAGATGGAAACCGTTTGCTATGATGGGCGTGAGACCAAAGTTGAAGGAATCTGAAGTTACGGCGTCGTTTGAAAGGAACAGTTTTTGGGGTTTGAGTTTGAGGTAAGGCCACACATCGTAGAACCGGACATGGGCCTCAAAATTGAATTTTTGTTGGCAATTAAATCTTGCACTATTATTGCTAAATACACCTCCTTTTCAATAAATTTCATTCCAACCTATGACTGTGGCTAGGGCCGGAAACTGATGGGAGTAGTTAATATTTTTGTTAATATATTAAATCAAACGTGAGAGACAAGTAAGAGGAAACTTGAACTTGATTACTTGAGTTCCCTCAAAAGGTAATTCAAATTTAACAAAAATTAGAAGCACAAGCCCCAAAATTGAAACTTCCTAGTGAAATACTCAAAGAACAGTAATGGGTAGTCCCAAGTTTCATTATATTCCAATAATCTCAATGATTCCTGTCAGTTTCCCACCGTGAGAGACCTATAAAGGTCTCCCACCCTAGCCAGAGTATCCAATACTCCCTTTTTGGAAATGTTCTTATGTCACCCTCTTTTCTCCTCCCACCTATTCTAAAAACATTTTTTGAGACTATATTTTAACAAAAATAACACAGTTTTGAAAATTACTATTCAAAACAGATATATGCTTGTTCCAGAAAGGAATTTTTGGTAACACTAAAAAAGACACACAAGAACAGTTGTTTGAAAACTCAATGACCACTTGTATCTAAGAGCATTTTCATTCATTGAGCTTAACTTGAATTCTTAAGCTCATTTTTTTTTTGTCTCGCGTGCCAAATCACATTTTAAGAACTCTAACCTCTTTTCCAATGGTAGTGTGTCTTTATTTCATTAAAACAACTTTTACTTTCTCAATGGTAAAACAACTCTTACTTTCCCAATTTCTTCTTTCTCCTACACATTCCAAAACTCTTCCATTTTATGTTCAGGCTTGTGAAGCAACGCCAATTGGTGTGGCAATGCGTGTCAAAGGTTTGCTATAGTGCGTCTCTCTCTCTCTCTCTCTCTCTCTCTATATATATATATATATATATATATTCTCTCTCTATATATATATTATTTTATGTATTTCATTATTTATTACCTAAATATTCTATTTACATCATGACTTTTGAAAACAAAAACTATTCACCCCTTGATTAAAAGATTCTTAATTTACATATTTTTTTCTCTTATTTTTAATTTTGCATTACCTTCCTACCCTTCCTATTAGTGATTATTATAAGTTATACTTTAATTCTTTTCAATAAAAACAAACATTTTAACACTATATACAAAAAAAAAACATTTGAACACTAATGAATAATTATTTCAAGAATGTGTTTCCAATGATATTTTATGGATTTTTAAAATTATTAGTGTCATCAATAGCTATTTGTTAGATTCATTTTTTTTATTTGCTTTTAAAAAAATTTATATAAAAAAATATATAATAAATTTTTGGATTAATTATACTTTTAGTTTCATAGATATCAAAATTATGTAATTTTAGTTGATCAATTTCAATTGTCCCAATTAGATCCCTCAATTATTGTAAACACACAACTTTAGCTGCTTAAACTTAAATGATATAATTTTAATCTTTTAAGTTTCATGGTATGATTTTAATTTCTTAAATATTACAATTGTGCAATTTTAATTTTTTAAAATTCATAATTGTTAAATTAAAAATAATTTTTATTAGAATTAAAATTGTATAATTGTGATGTCTTAAAAATTAAAATTATACAATTACGAAATTTAAATGACTAAAATTGCTCAATTATAACACTTAGGAGACTAAAATCTCATAATTAAAATATGATTGATTAAAATTATGTATTTGAGATACCTAAGGGGCCAAATTGGTAAAACTTGAAGGACTAAAATTGTATAATTACATGAGAGACTAAAATTATAATTAAATCTAAATTTTCTTATTCTAATAAAATAGTTATAGGATTTTCTATTTTGTCCTTTTTATTTCTACTTCATAATAAATATATTTGTAAAGTAATTAAAGATTAGATGGAAAGTAAGAGTGTAATTAATAAAAAAATAACTAAGATTATCTTTAACATTAAAAATAACATATAAATAATTTTTTTAAAAATTTGACAATTAACAAAATAACAAAAAGAGTAACATTTTTCAAAGAAATAATTAATTGATTCTTTTTTAATTTTAATATTTTAGAAAATATAAATAACTTCTAAACACCTTTATAATTGGTTTCAAAAAAGCATTAGAAATTTAAATAATATGAAGTCAAGTATAAATGTTAGAAAAAATTAACTTTAAGTATAAATAATCAAAACTTTAAGTAATAAATAATTGAATTGTGTGAATAAGCAAACAAAACTATATTTGAATTTCAAATATTTAAATATTAAAAAAATTATCATATATTTATTTAACAATAAAATCTTTAAGTGTTTGTTTACTAGAAGTTGACTTATTAAATTAAATGTACCAAGACTAATATTTGATCTCATTGTTATTATTGTATATCAAAATTTTTATTAACATTATCTAGATAACACTATTTTGATCAATTCAAGGCCACTTAAACTAAATTTCAACAAAAATAATTTAAAAATATATATTAATTCAAAATATACAAATTTGTAAAATTTAATATAAACACAGACACAAGAGAATTCTTGTAATCATTAATATCATTTTTTTACTCATTTAAAAAATAAATTATTAAATGGTCCTAAATTATTGCATGCTTATAAATTTTTACTAATTTTAGTGTGATATATATTTAAATTTTTAATTTTAAAATATAATAAGTTAATTAAATATTATATAAAAATTAGTCAAAACATCATAAATTAAAGCTAATAATTTTTTCATTTGAACGGAATAGCCGAAAGTTAGCAGGTACATTTTGAAAAGGTTGCCAGGGAAATTTGCAATATTAAACTATAACCTTTAGGTAGAAAAATCGAAAGATGAGATTCTATAATAAAGGTTTATTTAAAAATTAGAATACTTACAGGACTGAGATTTCAAATCCAACTGTAAGTTCATTAAAGCATAACTATGTCCCCCCACATTTCTAATTATGCACCGTTTTCATCGTGGAAAGGGATTGAGCAACCAATTTTAGACTATATACATACTCCCTCTTTATTATTAGAAAAAAAAAATAATTTTGCATTAATTAAAAAATTAGTTAATATTAATTAATTTTGTAAATTTCACTTAAAAATAATTTTTTAAATTATTATTCATTAAAACTTGATATAAGAATAAAAAAAAAGTCATTAAAAATAAAATATTAATTAAATAAAAAAAATTCTAAAAATGATAAATGTATTAAAGTTAATTAAAATTTAATTATATTTAACATAAAATATATAAAAATTTTGTTGGTTATATTTAAAATCGAATTATTACAGTTGATTGATGGAATTAATAGGTGCAATAATCCATATATTTCCGGTGTCAAATGATTGATTGAACTAAAGCCATATTTGACAAAGTTTTAATACAATCAATATATTCAAGGATAACCTTGTTGTCCAAAGCCACTTTTAACGAGGGAATGAATACCGGTATATTTGTCTTTTATTTTATAGACAATCCACTCTTGCCTTGATGATTGATAGGTATCTAAAGGATATGATTTTCTTGACTTTTTTTTTTTTTTTTTTTTTTTACTAAATCAGTGTTTGGCTTTTAAAATTATAAAACTAAAGTATTTTTTAAAAAAAAATTATTCCCATGGGACAAGTTGCAATGTATGAAATTGTCTTCCTTTTATTTTTTTAATGCAAATGTTTTCTCACTGTCTGGAATAATAATTTCTGGCAATGTTGGACGCCTACAATTTTTTTCTGTTAGCTAGTAAATTGATAGAAATAAAAAAAATAAATCAAGTGCGATTAACTTCAAGTGGGTAAATTTTTTAAAAGGATTCACTTGGTAGACAACAGTTCCAGATTTTATTAGCCAGGATTTCTTTAGAAATGTGCACTATAGATTTTCTTGATGCTTTTTCTCATGTGTTTTGGCTATTGTCCTCCCATATCTTGTTTCTGCTTTTGCCTATTTTTATAATAGTTTGTGATGTGCTGAATATGATAGATGTGATCTACATATGATAGATGCGGTCTTGGATGTTAATGTCATTGGGATTTAGGACTTTCATTATGATTTATGATGCTTTAGCAAGCTATGCTTTGCTAATTTTTTTATAAAGGATACTAACTTGATAATTTTTAAAGCAAAATGCATTAATTTGAAAAAACATAAAAGCCTTTTCGATCGCTAGTATTTTTGCTTGATTTGTCATATGGTATGTGTGTTTTGATAGGAAAAGAAATATATTATTTAAAATATTAATAGTACTCCAACCCTTATCATACCAAAGATAACAAGTCTTTATTAAGTCCTTGTACAAATCATTATAATGCTCTCTAAAGGACACTATCACCATATTGAAATAAAATGCCAGGACTATTACATTTGTTAACTACTCAAGAGCATAGTGTGTTTATAACAGACACGTATTTTTATTATATGGTCCAGAAAAACAGCAGTGCCACATTTTTTTACCTTCTGCAAGATTTTTGTGTTTTCGTTTTTGGGTACAGTTTTATTATTCTTTATGTGATATCACAACAAATGTTGCTCTGACAAAGAATCTTAGGTTCATAATCTTAGGGTGCTCTTCGTTTCTATTTTTAGAAATTATTTTTGGTTTTTCAAATGCAATTAATTAAACAAATAACTTATAGAGGATGATGCAAAGTACATAATAGAGCATATAATTGGGGGAGTTTGAAGAACATGAAGATATATATAACACTCAAAAGGTGTAGACGAATTAATGTGCACAAATATTTTTCCCATAATCATGTTTATGGCTTCCAACAACTAAAAATTATTTGATGCGGTTCAACTATTACGTTGTGTTGTGTTTGTTATAAGGAATAAGGAATTTAGAAAAATAACTGACTAAAAAATTGAAAGACTTTTCTCTAATACAAGGCCATTACAATTTACAACCCATTTATTCAGTTATGAAAAAAAAATATTATATTCTTTTATAATGTTTTAATACTTTATTAAAAATATTTTTTATACACTGTTAATGTAAATATTTTTATGATGTCAATTAATTAATTAAAAATTAATTTAAATATACTTTTTAAAACAATTATTACAAAATTCAATAATCCTACTATACATAATTATATACGATTGAACAATGATACAAAATACAATACGTTGTGAAATGCATTCTAATTAAATTCTTATAAAAAAAATACTAAACATAAAAGAAATGAAAAGATACTGTAAGAGAATGGAATATAAAATTATTCAAAATAAAATAACGCCTTACAACCGAATATATTATGATGGAAAAATAATTGAACCCTTGTTTTGGGTCAAACATTTACATTTAAATTTGCTCCTTTTGATGTTATGATGTATTAGTTGTTGGCAAAATTTTGGCAACACTCCAAGTCTATATCACCTTCTTTGCATGCATATGATCGCAATTTGAAGCTCATGACTCTCATTAACCAGATGCTTGTTCCACGTCTAGTGTGGCTTTTGGCATGTGCTCCCTGCTCTTTCCCCACAATACGCTGTACAGTCCTAGAATCAATACCAATCCTCCTACAAGACTAATCATAGCAATCACTGAATTAATTAATAGCTAATTTTAATTTAAAGGAGACTAATGTTCTCACATGTTTTAGATTGATTGATTATATACCAGCACAAAGAACATAACACATGGCATGTGACTTTAGCTGGAAGGAATTAGACCGATCTAAGTATTGAATTAGGGTAAGACTTGATGAATGATCAATTTCCAATTTATAAATAGGCATTCAATTACTATGGAAAAATTATTAGTGGAGATAGTTGTACCTTCCCAAACTGATTATCTCACCCAAGACAATTGCTGATGCGAAGATTGTAATAATAAGAGCCAATGGAGTTGACATGGCTAGAAACACAGGTCCTTTCTTTTCTATGACCCATGTTTGTAAGTAATATGTGACACCGGTGACCATAATTCCCTATCATGACAAATTAATTCCGATAAGTCTATAGATTATAAATCTCTGTCCACCCCATGTGTATATAGAGATAAAAAACAAAAAAAGGTGAATTAAACGATTTAATTAGGAAGATTAAGAGGATTACACAATATATTACGGCGAGGAGCCTGACATTCCAACCCAACTTCCATTGCTCAATGTCCCTTTCTACGGCGAAGGCAATGACAAAAGATTGAATTGAACTTAAGAAACACTGAATAGTTGTGAAGAGCAGCTTTGAAGGGTACCCTTTTATAATAAAAGCCTGGATAGATAAAATATTATTAATTAGTAATTAAGAATCATTGTGACTTATGAATTGATCACTAAACTAAAGGGGAAATTAAATCAATTAAGGTTACCTGTAGTACAAGCCATAGGCCGAAAAACGTGTTGGAGAGGAGCATGAGGAAGCAACCCTTTATCCATGCACCGGATTGAGCATGACCTTGATGTTGTAGGCTTCTATTATAATCCAAAAGATGATAATGGCTTAAAAATTTCAAAGAAGGACCTTTATAAAAGGCAAGGGTTGCTGCACCAGCCAAGCATGCCACAATGCCTATCAACTTAGCAATCCCAGGGGCAGCCTTTATTTTTAAACTCTCAATCCTGAAATGCAAAATTCAAATGTGGATTAATAGCATATTAAATTAAAGATCAAACTAAAGGCCTATTAATATAATTATGAAGTCACACAGTTCCAAGTGATCCATTTTGCTGGGGTTGACGCCAAACACTCTGTTCTGTACTGTAGTGTATGGCGACATAAATTCAAGTGATCATAATAACATGGAACTTTCTTCTTTATTGCATTGCTAACTGTCTCACTTAATATGCTAAAATCGAAAGAACTTAACGGTTGATTTTTCCCTTTCAAAGGAATGATTTACTTAATCTAGATAAACAAAAGAGAAAATTAATAATAATAAAAAAGTTTAATGACTAAAACTCTGACAAAAATATGTGCATATAGACTAGTATGAACTTTCTAAAATTTTAACCATTTATTTCTTCATCAATAACTTATTAACTTTTCTGGTATAATAAATCTCTCAATTAATGTATCCAAATACAAAAATGTAAACTTAGACATGGAACATGTTAATTCTAATTACTGGTGGAAACCAAAAGATACCAATACATTCCAAAACTTGAAAGAGAAAAGAAACGCTGTCTTCCTATAGCTAGTAAGTACTTTAACCTTGTCAACGTCTGAAACTGTCTTGTCACACACACAACCTATGTAACTCTTCCTTAATTGCACGTACACTTTTAAATATATCTTCCATTAGTGATGGATCCGATGGGGATGAATCTCCTTAGTCAACCTCTCTTAAGGTTTATTTTTTTTATTTCAATTTTTTAAAATTTTCAAAATAATTATTAATTGGAAGTTCATGACCTAAATCTTAGCGACACAATAATGTGTAGGTTTCTTTTGGAGGTGACCTAAGCTTATATAGGACGTTAGGCCAGCTCAACCTTTTGACACCTTTGCACAAATTGTAGAAACATATTTAATGAGAAAAAAAAATACCATTTGAAGAATCCCTTGGAAGATTTCCAATTAGAAATATGGATAGAATCTCAAATCTGATAGGTCTTCTTTTTAAGTGCTTTATCTTTATCTTTTCTACTTTTGATGTCAATCGTCAAGCAGGTACCTTCATATGTGTATTTAAAGTATATACTCAAATTCTCTTTGTCTAAATTACATGTCCACTATAAATGGTCACCAAATCTATATAAAATGTACATGTAAATAATTACTTTACGCTTTCACAACTGGAGAGGAATATGAGTAATTAATATGTTAGGTGTGTGTTCCGAGTGTAATTCATATAGATCTAATGTAATAGCTGAGAACTGGAATCTTAATTACTTTTAAAAAGATCATCAGTGGTCGAACAATTGACATAAATTTGATTAAGTTTTGTTTGACAAAGATAGCACGATTCCTTTGAATTGTTTGCGACAGTTATGCTCTGGCTCAAAGTTAGACTTGACTTAAAAGGTGGAATAACTAATTATAATTGAATAAAATATTGCAAAGCAATCATATGATCCAGCATGATCAGCCTGTACAACTTTACCTTAGTAGGAGAGCCAAGAAGAAGGTGATAACTGGAAGACAGTTAGTGGTAGCAGCAGCTAAAGTTGCTGAGGTGTAAATAAGGCCAATACCATATATGTCCAAGCTTAAAGTAATCCTGAAATTTAGTATCACCAACACAATTTTAATGAAGGGGAAAAGTAAAAAGAACAATCTACTTTACCATATATCTCCATAGTTTGAATCATATATATAATTAGGATCATGTGAACTTGTAAAGTATAAGCTTCAAACCCATATCCAGCAATACTCTTCAACTTTACTGCATTATGTCAAATCAGTATTTGAACATACCCAAATAAAGAAAGGAAGAAAATCTTGCAGAAGGTCCAAAAGGGCATAGGCGGTGCAGTTTTCCTACAGCCAAAATGGGTTTTAGTTAAAAATTGACATTGTTAAACAATTTGAATTAAGATTGATTTATTCATCAAGAGATCATGAGTATATACATAAGACATTTCTACATACCATTCAAAGAAGAAAGTGAAAGGGGTCAAAAAGATGGTTGCTACTGCCTGTCTATAGAAGACGAAGATGAAATTGTTCATGCCATGATCGAATGCAGCTTTTGAGAGAAGAAACATAGCAGCATATATGGTTTGTATGAGAATCACAACCAAATAGGGGTTGTTTCCCTTCATTTTTGGTTTATGGCTTTGAGTGTGAGGTTATTAAGTGGTGATGAGATGTTTCAAAACAACACAAATATATATATATATATATGTATGTATATATATATATATATGTATATTTGTACACAGGTTTACCTTTTAAGCACAAAGAAAGGAAATGCTTGAGCGAATGAAAAGCATATTAGCTCTTCTTCTACGCGGACGTGTGTAGGGAAGATGATATGCTGCTTCACCTTTGGGACCACCTCTCTTTATAAGTGTTGGAGATTTGAAGGTGGCACTACCCTTCTTAGCAATTCCATGCATTCATTCATATCTTCCTTCCTGTTGCCTTTAATTCCCGCAATAAATTATTGGGGTCCTTCTTTGTTTTCTTCATGTGCCTTTTTCATTCTTTTAATTAAAAAACCTGTATGTTGTTTTTGTGTTTAGTTAAAAAAAAGTTTTATTCATACTTTTTTGCACCATATTCATATCCTTATCTCTTAACTCCTTTTACGAGAAAAAAAAAGAAGACAGGGAGGATAACTTATATTTGAAGATATGTTTGTTTAATTAAACTTTAAATATTTATATATCATTCCTGAGAAAGTAAACAAGGAATGCAATACTCTCGTGACTCGAATAAAGTTTTAATTTGATTCTTATAAAAGCAAAATTGTTATGTTTAATTTGATGTTCATTTCTATAGGATGTATAACAAGTTGATTTTATGAGAACGAGAAAAGCTATTTTTTAGAATTTAATTAGAATACTAACGATGTACAGATTTTTTTTAATCATATTTCTAGTCATAAATGATGTAATAATTAAAAATAATTATTTTTTATAAAAATTATTTTATAAATCATACTTAATGAAGTTACTCCACTCTAACTTTTTTTTGTATACAATAGTATTAAATTTCAATGATCTAATTATTAAATATTTTGATAATTGTGATTAAATAAATCAAATTATTTCACTCATTTTAATTGGTTATTTGTGTACACATCTTTATTTTTTTAATTATGATATTTTTATTTTTTTTTTAATTTTTATTACACCATTTAATATTTTTTCTCCCTCTTCGAAAATAAAATGTATACTAAAAGAGTGTCTCCTTTTGATTTTATACCCATATTGATCGATAGTACTTATTTATCAAAAAATAATAAACTGGAAATCATCTTTAGGTATTATTTTAATTATATGTAAAATATAAAAAATTATATATTATGTGAATTTTGATTTATATTAATGAGTTATTAAATAATTTTGGATTGATATAAAATTCTATTGATTGATCTATGTGAAAGAAATTTTTAATATAATAATAGGTTTTGAAATTAAATAATCCTATGTAAAATTTATAATAATTTATATAAGTTACATTAATATAATGTGATCATTCCTTATATATATATATGTATGAGATATGTATGTATAAAGAGAAATTAAGTTATTTCGAAAATAATTTTTTTAAAGTTAATTTTTTTGAAATTTAGTAGTTCTAATAAGTAACTAATTTTAACCATCAAATTTTAAGAAAATAAATTATGAAGATAAATTGATTTATTTAATGCTTCTGTAGCATTTTTTTTGTCTTAGAAGGAAAAAAATGATAACAAAAGGGTAAAAATCAAAATATAGATCATTTTTATATAGTATAAGGGTTGATGTAGTCAACTTGATCACGGTAATGGATTGTGAATCTACCATGTACGACCGTTGTTTTCATATATATAT
>JAMLFT010004830.1:0-18739 GCA_026544285.1 Pachyrhizus erosus | reverse complement strand
ATGGCTAATATTAGATAAGGATAAATTTTACTTTTTTATTAATAATAAAAAATTTAATTTATTAATAATTTTTATTATATTTTTATAATTTTAAATTAAAATAAAATAAAATAGCCACATGGAGATAAAGAGTGAGAGAAAAATTTTCAACTCTCAATAATTGATTGATAGTGAAAGTCACACTCAAAGAATAGGAAAAAAAAAAAAAGGGAGATCAATATAAATAGTGAATTAGTTGGGAGAGCAAGAACAATAGGAGCCTTAGTTCTCTAAATTATCGTGGGCTACTATATTCTAATTTAAATAGCGAATAAATTATTATAAGGTATAACTATAAATTCAAGTCAATAAAAAGCGGAGAATGCTACCAATAATATCCTAATTTTTAAATGTATATATATAAATTCAAAAATAATTCTGAATTACTGTAATTCCTTATCTCCTTTTTTTTAATTTTTTTATCATCTCACGTTCTTCACTCCTTTATTTAACTTTTTGACACTAAAGTACTCAACTTTTTATATATA
The DNA here is from genome assembly GCA_026544285.1 of Pachyrhizus erosus. Classification (NCBI taxonomy): domain Eukaryota; kingdom Viridiplantae; phylum Streptophyta; class Magnoliopsida; order Fabales; family Fabaceae; genus Pachyrhizus; species Pachyrhizus erosus. The sequence goes on along the minus strand of JAMLFT010004830.1, from coordinate 18,212 downwards.
CTTTTATGCTATTGTTGCATTTAAATAAACCAATGACGATATATGTTGCGTGTAAATTCCTTAACTTCATGATGGAGCCTCTTTAGGATTCCCAAGGCATTAGATTGCACTTTAATTGCAGGACCACCAAGCCAAGAACACAAGTGGAACTAAGAAGCTCTCATTACTTTTTTATTTTATTTTTATCGATAAATATTAATTATTAATTTAATAATTTTCTATAAATAAAGGAAATTCAAATCCACATACGTGTTTCTTTTTTTATTTCTCTAATCACTAAATCAATTTTATAACTTAAAAAAAAAAAACACTCTCATTAGTAACAGTTGCAGCTGTCAACATTAGATAATTGATCACTTTCAGTTTCTAGTTTCAGCTTTGCAATGCTATAATTATTTCCAGGTTTTTCTTAACAGTAAGGTATAAAACAAAGTTTTAGAATTTTTTTTTACTTTTAAGTTGTTTTTGTCAATATATATATAGTTATTTTTAAAAAATTTAATAATAAATAATTTTTATAATAAGTTTAAAACTTAATCTTTAATGTTGATTCTGATAATTTCTCTAATGAAAATTATTCTTTTTTTTATATTTTTTTTAGAACTCTTATAGCAAAAGCCTAAGCTTATGATAAAGGAATGGAAGGAAAAAAAAAATTCAACTTTAGGATAAAATTTGCTACAGACTGAAATTGGATAGTTTAATGAAATTTGTAGATAAAATAAATAAAGAAAATTATCCATATTATGGGGCAAGAGCAAAATTTACATGTACACAAAATTATTCACTTGAAATTTTTTAATGTCTTTATTATATAAAATAAGTTAATCTAATTTATATTTAGTACAAATATATATTTTAAAAATATTTATTTTTAGTGTCAATATATGGTTAAAAATTATTGATTATTTTTTTTATTGTTCAAGACTTCGAATATGCACTTCTACCTTCGAATATATACAAATATTCAAAAAAATTTGTGATACTCACTTAATGAATCTCCACATAATGAGACAAGAACAAGATATATTTTCATCTAACAAAATAAGTGAAGCAAGTTAGGTGTTTTGTTCAAAATAATATTAAAAAACTTTTTCTAAATAAAGTAGAAAAATAGTTATTTACGAAAGTGGGATGATTTTGGCCACATAGGATTAGGAGGGACCAAGTTACACTACACATCATTGCTACGTTTTGGCAATGTGTAACATCCTAAAGAATTTTAATAAAAATAAAAATTATAGTTTTCACGCAAGTTGTAACGTCCCTTTTTATTTATTTCTAATGAATAAAAAAAGGCTTTTTAAGAGTTTTTGTGTAGATAAAATTTAAAAACTTAATTCGTCTAGGAAATTGCAATTTGGTATTATCCTAATCCATCACATTATTTTCATTCAAAGCTCTTACTATTTTACTTATACAAAATAGAAAGAAGTCATACATCCCATTGTTATATTGGTATAATATTCTCAACATTTAAAAAAAAATATTATATTAACTATTTTTCCATAACTTATCTCAGTCTAGTCAAAAGCTTTAGAGGGGTCTTCCTGTTTTGTTGAATCCTTTCTTTGGTTTAGATCACTAGCCTATATTGATCCCATATAGGACTGTGGTGGTTGAGGAGTCTGTGGTCATCTCCATGTAGCTGGTACATTGGTGAATCTAGGTGGCAGAGTCAGGGATAGGACAACCAGTAGATCTATATGATGGAATTGTTAGGGGACTACAATATTAGCGGGTCTGAAAATGAAACGAACATATCCTACAATGATGTCATCACCTTGGACTCTATCATAGGTCCATATTCCTTTTAGGGGCAAAATTATCAAATGAAATAGTTGCTGGAATTCATCTGCCATTGTTGATTTGAAAGGACGAGGGGTGTAGGAGTGAGTCATCGATATTGGAACACATATATACAATAGAGAGTAATCTATCTAACATAGTCTCCCATCTCCCCATTCGTGCCTAATTAGTATTTCTATTTGCTTTAGGACCCTTCATTGCCTCTTATACTACTAACTCTTGGAGGGCTTACACGAGCATATCATAAATAATCCAATTTGCAAACTTTGGTTGATGATTGAGAGTGCATATCCTACCTAGTACTAAGTCTAAAATACTCTCAACCGAATCCTGGTAATGTCCTGCTTTGTTGGGGATGCTAAGTGTAACAACCAAAATTCTATACTGATATAAACATACTTATAAACTTAACTTTATTATTTAGACAAAAGCTTACATGAGCATTTCATTACTATTACAAAGGGAAAATTTAAACTTCGTTTCCCGGATCTTCGGAGGGATCCTCTTCCTTAGAGGAGTCAACTCTAGGAGTGGATCTAACCACCCTATGCCTATTGCAGCTTGAGGAAGAGTTGCTTGGTGATCTCCTTTTGGGATGTGATGGAAAACTAGGAGGCGATTCGAAAACTCATGGAGGTTCCACCTGAGTTAGTACAATAGGAAGGTCTATTTGTCCATATGAAGTGGGAGCAAATGGGGCTGCATGAAAGAAAGTGAAACAAACATATCCAGTACATGTGTCTAGTTGATACAATGAATCCCTCGTCCATCGTCCATACAAGAGGGTTATAGACACATGAAACAACGGGTGGAATTCTTCAGACATCTTTTCCTAAAAGGGTTAATTGTAGGAGTGAATATACAATTCTTAAGTAATCATGCAATATTGGCGTACCTGAAATCGTTTATTCTCAATCTCACCGAATCGAGTCCTATTTAATAATTTACTAACATTTTGGGGATCCCTCGCTGTCCCTTTACTGTTACCACCTGAGGACTTATGCGAATCGTAATATTAAGTCCATGAATTGCAATTATTTTGGTACAGAGCTTAGATACTCTCTACTAACTTTGGTAATGTTTTTCTTTGTTGGGGTTACCAAGTCGGCTTTGTGACTCCTTAATCTGGGCAGTTCACAAACTTGGTGCCTTAAACACCCCCAAGGACTTCCACAACCTACATACATTCCTCAAGTACCTTTTGTAGTCAACCCATTGCATTTTCTCCTTTCTTTACTCTCACTCGCATTCTATTTATTTGCTTTTACTTTTGTCAATTAAGTCTCCTAGGTACTAGACCCCTAGAATCTTCTGATCTGAAGATTCCTGCTTGTTCATTTCTTTTTATTTGGCCATTACCTTGGTTTGTTTTTGGCCAGAGGGGGATCTCTTTGTTTATGGAGACTTATCGATCTTTTCACTTCTTGAGCTGAGATGATAATAATTTCCTTCTCTTTCAAAATTCAGGGTATCCTACTATTTTACTTACTCAATAGGGTGTTTATTGAGCATTTATTTTACAATCAATTCACTTACTGAAATTTTATGTAAAAAATTATCATTTACCTACCAATCTTTAGAATTAAATATCTCTTAAGAAAGTTTGTTCTTTAAGTTAAATGCTCAATTATCCTAGTTATATAGTTTTTAAGATTCTTCCCTAAACTTTTGTTAGAGTCTGTAGGAAGAAATTATTATTTACTGAATAAATTATATTTAAGGGTATTTTGGTCTTTACCTTATAAAAGCTCTTATAACTTTCTTGTCTTCTTTTTACTGTGATATTTCAATGTTTAATTTGTGGCTATAACCATAGAAGTTTCTATATTAATTTAATCTTTTACAATACTAAATATTTTATTTATTTCTTTATAGGGGCATTTTAGTAAAATCTTCAAAAATTATTATTTCAACTTTGCTCCTTGGGATTGTACCCTTAAGAATCTAGGAAACAAAATATCTTTACATTTTTTAGCAATTAGATTGTTTTTCAGACCATAAAATAGATTTATAATGAATAGAATAAATAATTTTATTACCTAGGGGTATAATGGTTATTTTCATAATATAATTTTATTTATAAAGACTTTTGAACATCAAAAAGGGGGTTCTATATCTTAGACAGTGTTCTGAAAGTTTTCTAAGGTTGATCTTCAATTCTTATAACCAAATTAGGCCTTAATTTAAATTTTCTTCAAGTAGAGGCATTTTTGGAATTTTATTAAAATGATTTTTCTTAACTAAATTTTAAAAAATAAATTTCTTGATCTGTTGTTCCCTTCTAACATTGCCTTTGTTTAAATTCCTAGAATTTTTAGGGATCATTCAAGGTCTGAATTACTCAAAAATAATTTTAAATAATTTAAAAGAAAATTTTGAAGGGAGGGCATTTTGGTTATTTGGTCATCTTCTTCAACCTCTGAACAAAATTCGAACCAGAGGTTTTGAATTTGGGCATTTCCATTCTATGGAGGCTCGTGCCAATTTGATTACCCAGAATCCTTTCTTGGGTCAATACGAGCCTAATCCAATGATTAATTAGAGAGTACATGCCCTTAATGAGCCAATTGAAATTGAATTTTTCTACATTTGAAAAAGAAATTTTTTCTTTCGATTTTAGAAAATTATGGAGTTTTAGAGTGTGAAATTTTGCAGAAACCAAATTGACATGTTATAGAATGAATCTATAATCTAAATTAGAAGAAAGGAAGATTCCTCTTACCTTAATTTGAAGTTTCGATTTTTCGTTAATGGCGGCTCGGGTATCTCTGAAATTTCATGTTCCTTAGCTCGTTCCTTCAATTTCTTCTTCCCAATGTGTTTTTGCGTAAATCATGAAGCTAATGGGAGTGATTTAAGCAGTTTTGGTGAGTCAAAGAGGGAGTTTGAGCAAGAGGAAGTTGGGTCGTGTTTCTTCCATTGGAGTTTCACATCCATGGCTTTTTATAGCCATTTTCCACTGCCCACAGTGGTTATTTTATTTGTTTTTGAGCTGTTGTAGCCTTGCTGACTCAGGGTCTACGTTTCTTAGGCGGGGTGGCAGTTGCAGGTTCTTTCGAAGCTTTTGGAAAAGCTTCAATGGCGGTTTGCGAAGAAGATGGCTTCTATACGAAAAGGTTAATACTATTTTTATTTGGTAAGTTACCAGCGATGGACCTAACAGTCTCACTAGCAACTAACTCTCCCTCAACACCTTAAGCGCCTCAAGGGGGTGGGTTAGAATCCCAGCCAACCCCCTTTTGCACATTCTGCTTATTTTTAAATTCCCACATGTGCTATACTTCTAATATCTTTTAATTGCAAAAACTGCAACCCATGTGGGGTAGCTCAACTGGCAAAGTGCGCGTCCACTCTCTCTCTTCTCTCGCGTTCAGGGATCGAATCCCTCCTTCATTTTTTTTTTCAATTTCTCTCCCTTTTTTTCTCTTATTTCTTTCCCTTTTTCTTTCTTTTTTTGTTTTATTTATGTATTTTCTGTTTTATTTTTTTATTTACTATTTTTCATTTCTAAAATTCCTTAAAATTTGTATACTTTTCTTAATTTCCTCTATTTAATTTCTATAAATTCTATGTAAAATATATTTTAATTTTTTATTATTAATAATAATTAATTATGTTTGTTTTATTAATTGTTTTTGTTTCAAAAAGGTCTCAAAATTCTTTTTAATTCTCCCTCTACTAGAAATATATTCTGTATATTTATTATTTACAATTTTTAATTATAATTTTTAATTCTTTAAATTACTTTTTTTGCATTTTTCTCTAAATATTCAATTATTATTATTATATTAAGTATTTATTTTCAATTATTTTAATTATATCTAAAAACTTGCTAGATGGATAATTTCTATACATGGGCTAACATAATAAATTTATCAATGCCAATAAAAAAAAATTTAATTAGTAAAAAGTAGGATGCTACACTAAGCCAGTTCTGTGACACCCTCTTTACTCTGAGCGGTTCACAATTTAGCACCTTATCTATCCCCAAGGTCTCACCAAAACTTGCATACATTCTTTAAGTACCTTCTATGGTCAACTATTGCATTCTTTATCCTTAATTCTCACTCGTTAGGATTTTTCAGTTTAATCTACCTTTCTTATGTCATCTATCATCTCTGCTATTTCATAATATGTTGGTACTAATATCAATATTAGGTATCCATGAGTAACATCTATTTCTCTATCACAATCATTCTAGATTGTATCATCATTAGCTGAGCATATCTCAATTCATCATTTAAGCTAAGGTTATTCAAGGTTCACTATCATTGATGGATAATCATCAAGTATGTTTGCCTCCCACTGATGATGGAAGTATGAAATTACATGTAAATCTTTGATTCAATACATTTAAATGCATAAACAATAATCACAACAATCATTCATACATATTTTATTCAAAAATTAGGGTAAGGACAGAATGGTCATTTTTACCCTTTCCTTCACATTTTTTTCTATTTCATCTTGATATAAAGAAATAAGTATAAAGGGGTCTTATTCTTAATGAATCCTAATTTGGAAATTTTATTGAAAAAGAGCTAATTTTTTCAAAATTCTCTTAAGAAAGGCATTTTGATCATTTTATAAAATATGATTATTTATGGATTCCTATTTTTTTTCATTTTCAAAATATATTATTTAATTTCCTAGTATTATATATTGTTTCTTTTGAGCTCAAGAAGTCTAAGGGGTAAAAATTAATTTTTCTAAAGTAAGGGTATTTTGGTCATTTTATGAAAATGTTTAACTTTATTCAATCTCTTTTTAGAAACGAATTTTCTTTTATACATTTATATAGCAGTGAAACTAATTCCTAGGCTTGATTCAAAAGCTTTTCATAAAATGGGCAAGAGTATTAATAATTTTTTTTTAATTGCTAGTTGTACCCTTTTTATTACTCTTTACACCCCCCCTTTATCTTCTTCTTCGTTCTGTTTTCCTTCTTCTCAGTATTAAATTTCTTCTACTCCTAACATTCTATTCATCCAAGAGTTACCAAATGCTTTCACTTGTCTTCATTCTACCTTCACCACCTTTATTCAATGATTTAAAATTATAGAAAGCTTTAGATACAACGAGTTTCCATTAATGGTGGCCATAGTAAATTAAAAAAAAAAAACAATTTCCTTATTTTTGAGTTAAATCCAATCACTTAAAGGTACCATAATGTCAATATGCCCAGGAATGATAATTAAAAAAAATCAAGACTAAAGACTCCTCCTACCTCTTCTCTTGTATTTTTTGATGAAGCCTTGAGTTCTTCTAGCGAGTCTGCCAACTCTGGCGAAGGCAGCGAGATTGTGTTCCCTTAGTGTTCTTTCCTCGCCGAAAACAACTTTAAGATGGCCAAGTTCTCTCGAATTGGTTCGTATAAGAAGGAGGGGATAAGGTTTTAATTTTCCAGAGAATTTGATCTTTGAAACTGCGATTATTTTCTGCTCCTTTCCTTGCTTATACTCACTACCCTTTTATAACCTTCCTACGTCGGTGGAAGATTTACCCATACTACTACTCGTAGCTGCAATAATAGGGATGGCGGCTTGCTGGTAATTGTGTTGTGTAGTTCTCCCTGTTCGAGAATGAAAGGAGTTATGTCACTCCTTCCATGGCGGTTTAAACATTTTAAAACTTGCCTTAATTAAAATGTGTGGTAGAAAAATATTACCGAACGTGACTTGACTCAACGGTTAATACGCTAAGTCCAGGCGCTAGGTCTTGCCCTCAAATAAGCTTGAGGCACCTTTCCTTTTCTCGTTTTTGATTTATTCATTTGTATAATCAGGATTAACTTAAATATTTTTCTAACGCGTTTCCTATCACCTTGAGCACTTTAGCTTAGTTGGCAAAAGGTGTTTTTGACCCTTATGGACCCGTGTTCCAGCCTTCTTGGGTACATTTTGTTTCTGATTTTTCACTTTCTTCCTTTTTCTCTTTTCTTCTTCCTTTTTTAATAAATGTTTATTTTCTGTTTTTAATTTTTAATTTTATTTTAATTTCTAAATTCTTAAAAAAAATCCTAAAAACTTAATTTATATTTTCTTTTACTATTTTAAGTTTCCTTTCCATACAAATTTATTTATTTGATACAAATTAATTTGTTTAAAAATATTTATTTAATTTTGTTTAATTTCTAAAAATATATTTCCAACTTCTAAAAATTTTCTATTTTGATTCTAATTCTAATTCTTCTCTTTTCTATTCTTTCTTTCTTTATTTCTTTAGGGATTAAATTTTCCATTTGGAAATAAATTTATATTTTTATTTTTAAGTTTTAAATTCTTAATAACTAAAATCTCCTTTTCTTTCTTCCTTCCCTAAATAATATTCACCAATTAAAATTTTCTTTTTAAGCATTAGATTCCTAAATAAATTAAACCATGATAGATAAGAGATAAATTCTAGAAATATAATATTATCATTATGTTGAAAAACTTTTAGGATGTTACACAAGTTTAGGTATGACACCATATGAGGCCCTCTTTGGAAGAAAATGTAGAACTCCGTTGTGCTGGTTTGAAATAGGAGACTCACTCTTGTTAGGACCAAAGATCCTACAACAGACAACTAAAAAAGTGGAGAATATCCAGGAGAAGTTGAAAACAACACAAGATTTCCAAAAGAGTTATTACGACAAGAGAAGGAAGTCTTTAGAATTTGCAAAAGGGGAGCATGTTTTCTTAAAGGTAACTACAACTACTGGACTTAGCAGAGCTCTAAAATCTAGAAAACTCACTCCTAAGTTTATTGGTCCTTATCAAATTCTTAAAAGCATTGACTCAGTAACATATTAGATTGCCTTACCCCCAAATCTAACCAATTTACATAATGTCTTCCATGTGTCTCAACTTAGAAAATATATTTCTGATCCATCACATGTGTTTGAATTTGATCGTGTGTCAATAAGAGAGAATTTAACTTTTGATGCGACATTGATAAGGATTGAGGATCACAGGACCAAGCAACTAAGAGGGAAAGATATCTACCAGGTCAAAATTTTCTAGAATTCAAGAGATACACAAGAAGAAACATGGGAGCTAGAAGATAGGATGAAAGAATTATATTCCCAACTCTTTCACGGTACAAATTTCAAAAACAAAATTTGTTTTATGGGGGTATAGTTGTAACATACTAAAGAATTTTAATAAAAATTAATAAGTATTATATAATATATTTCCCTTTTTAAAACAATTTTAGTTTAAAAATTAAAATGTTATTAGTGTTTTGTCTAAATATCATATGAAAATAGAACGAAAGTTGTTTTAATAAAAGTTATTCTGTATCATTAACCAAAATTAATTTAAGGATAATTAATTAAGAAAAATTTAAAATGATTTTAAGTAAATTAATTAAGAATAAATAGAAATAAATAAGAATCTTGACTAAAATAACTTCGAAAAAAAAAGGAGGGGTGGGGTGGTTTCAAACCCATGTCCATTTGGAAGGCGCTGAAGAGAGGAAAGGAGAGTTGACAGTTAGACCGCTAGGCCTATAGCTGACAACTTATCAAAAGTAAATATAGTCATTTCTTCCTTCGTTTCTTTCATCGTCATTGCAACTTCATCTCCAACGTCGAGCCTCCTTTCACAGTTTTAGCCACTCAACCTATATTTCAAGTTCGCCTTACTCACCAAGCCTGCTTGTATCTCCTAGAAAAAAAATAGATTAAACTTGGATGGTGGGGAAACTATATCAATGCTCTCGGGTTTGAGTTACAAAACATCAAATCGAGAAGCTTCTCCTCCAAAATTCTCCTTGAATACAAGCCTTCTTTAGTTTATTTCAATCCATATAGTTTTGAAATAGCCCCAACTTCATTTCTACCCAGGAAATTTGAAGAAAAGACCAAGGAATCGCGATCTTGAAGGTTCATCAAAACTTCACCAGAATCTAAAAATCTTTCTAAAAATCTCTTGTTGGAAATTTCAATATTGAGGTAGGAGGAGATGCTTTTTCTTCAAATTTGATTGCTAAAATTATTCTAGGTTGTTTGAATTTGGATTGCTAAAAATTTAATGTTTTGAGGTAGATGAATTCATGAAAAACAAAGTGAACCCAAAAAGCTTAGATTTTGAATTTGAAGAACTTGGTTCATCCTATTTACGTCACTTTTGATAAAGTTTTAGTTTGTGTAAGCTTTATTGTTGGTATTTGAACAATTTTGGACATGAAATTCTCCAAAATTGATGAGGGAATTGAAGAATTAATCATGAACAAAAGCTACATTTCTATCCCTGTTATGTGCTTTCAAATGGATTAATTTCTAGGAAAAATGTAGTGAAGAATACTTGATTTTAGCCATATATGATTCAAATTTTAATGAAACAAACCCAGAAAAAAAAGAGGGAATGAAATGGAAAATTTAAAACTTGGTTTCGAGCCAACCAGAAAGCTCTGTTTACTTCTTACTAAAGAAGGAGATGGTCAAATGACTATTTTGCCCTTAGAGGTAAAATTACTAAAATACCCCTAGGCTAAAAATTTGAAATCTTGTTGTTTTGGTTATTTTGACTTAGGAAATGGATGGTAAACCTATTTTACAGTAATACTAGACAAGTTAAAAGTAATAGTGAAAAAAAAGAGACAAGAAATTAATCAAATACTTTTTTTAGTAAAAATGACAAAAATGCCCTTAATTTCACTTCTTCTATAATTTTTTATACTCTAAGCATTTTTGGATTCTAGAAAAGATACAACCTTATAAACTTGTTTTAGCAATGAATTAAAATAAAATTTGAAAGTATCAAATGACCAAAATACCTTTTTTGATTAAAATTACCAAATTGGCCCTTAATTGGTAATGACTACTAATTACTTATAATGTGGAAGGAAATTTACAATATTAGTTATCAGAGATAAGTAAAATTACTAAAATATCCTTCTATACTTCAAAAGGATAAAATTTACCTTACACCTAGAATCTTTGTGAAGTAATTATGATTATGAAAGAATAGAAAACAAGACATTCTATTAAAGAATTTATGAAATTACTTCTCAATATACTACATAGTAAAACTTCTAAAATACCCTTATATAATTTTCAAAGGATTAAGATAATACTAAAATACTTCCTCTTGATGATGTCTTGATATAATATGCTATGAGTACTGATATTACTAAAGTGTCTATGAAGTTGAATCTCAATCCTGATCTATGTAATGACCCTATTTTCTACTAGTTTTTTTATAAAAAAAAAATATATGAGTATAGATTTTCATAATTGATAAAACTTTCATTAGAATATTAGAGTTCAAAAAGTACAACCATACTTAACTAGTTCTATTTACTATTAGATAACATAACAAAAGATAAAATCAACTCTTATTCTTCACTTTTCTTCATTCGGAGCATTTTGAAGGATCCTCTTCTTCTGATGATTCTTCTTTCCTTGATAGTCTAGAAGTATTGGCAGGAGTTAAGGTAGATGGTTGATTGGGGTTTGATGGATGCCTACATTTGGGGTAAGATGGTTGCCTACATTTAGGGTGTGATGGTTGCCTACATCTGGGGTGTGATGGCTGCCTACATCTGGGGTGTGATGGCTGCCTACATCTGGGGTGTGATGGAATGCTTGGAGGAGAGTCGAAAAACCTAAGTGGTGTTGTTTGCATTAGGATTATAGGAAGGTCAATTTGTCCAGGTGTAACAAATGAAAAAGGGTCAGAAGAAAAGAAGGTGAAATGAACGAATCTTGTGTAGGTGTCGAGTTGATACAATGGATCTCGTGTCCATCTTCCGCATAGTGGCAAAATAAACAAGTGAAATAAGGGATGAAATTCACCAGACATCTTTTCTTGAAAAATTTTGGGATATGTAGGAGTGAGTCACCTATTCTCCATCAAGCACAAAGAGTTGCGTACTTGTCAAACATTTGTGTTTACTTTCATCTCACTGCTACATTTCCTATTAATTTATTACTAGTGTATTAAGACCCTTCGTTGCCTCCTACTACCAACTCTAGAGGGCTTATGCAAAACATATCATTCAATCAATAACTTAATTTGGGTAATGATTGGGAGTACATATTATGCTCCGGTACAAAGACTCAAATACTCTCAACCGATTTTGGTAATATTTCGCATGTCGAGGTTCACAAACTTAACACCTTTACACACCCAAGGACTTCCACAACATGCGTACATTCCTCAAGTACCTATTGTAGTCAACCCATTGCATGTCTCCAATCTTATTATCTCACACGAATTGCCATGGACAGTTACTTCTTGCCTTTTCACAATCAAGTCTTAAAGTACAAGATCCAACTTACATCATCTGATGTGAAATCCCGTCTTATATCAAATACTTCATTCACAATAATATCAATTGGCCAAATCATCAATCATCTTGGCTTTCTAGCCAAAAATCATTTTACGAGAGGGATCATTTCGTCGCAGAGACTTATTGTACTTAAAGTAACCATTTGTCTTCTATCTTAGGGTTTGTCATTTCAAATCTTACCATTTAGGTCTAGACATAAAACGCTTCACATTCAAACAGATCATGTTTGATAGTAACTTCATAAATATTTTGGTAATCATATCATACGATATTATCACATTTTCAAGAGAAAGTACTTTGGTATTGTCCTAGTTCTTTGGATACTATATAATGGTAATTTTAAAAAGTATATTGAGAAATAATTTTATGAATTCTTTAAATAGAAGGTTTTGTTCTCTTATTCTTTCACAATCATAATTATTTTACTAAGATTATAAGTTTAATAGTGAATTGTATCCTTCTAAAACATAGAAGGGCATTTAAGTAATTTTGCTTATTTATTATAACTAAAATTGTAATTTTTTTTTTCACATTATAAGTAATTAGTAGTTATTTAATAGGAAAACTATGATATTTCTATACTTTTAGTTTAATGAAGGGGCAATTTAATAATTTTCACATAAAAGGGTATTTTGGTCATTTCACACTTTCAAATTTTATTTTATTTCAACAATTCTGACTAAAATAGCTTCCTAAGCTTGTATTGTAACGTCCTAAATTTTTATCAGATTCACTTTTAGTAAAACTTAGACAAACCATTAATTGTATATCAAAAGCTATGCTACTTATACAGAACAGATGATAAATCTAAGATTCATTTTCCAAATTTTTGAATGCATCGTCTTCCTCAAAAGATTCTACTCTTGGAGATTGTCTGGTTGGTCTAGTCTTAGTATGGGTGGAGGTAGAAGGTTGACTGGAGTTATTTGGTCACCTTCTTTTTGGATGTGAAGGGGTTCTAGGAGAAGATTCTGAAAATCTAGGAGGTACAACTTGGGTCAACATTATTGGAAGATCTATCTGACTAGATGTTGAGGTTGTAAAAGGTTTTATAGGAAAGAAAGTAAATCGAACATATCCAATATAGGTGTCTAGTAGGTATAAGGGATCTTTGGTTCATCTTCCACAAAGATGGGTTATGGACAGGTGAAATAAAGGACGATAGTCATCAGTCATATTTTCCTAAAAATACAGGATTTGTAGGAGTGAGTCACCTATTTTCCATCAAATGCATTTAATTGGCATATTTGTAAAACATGTACTCTCAATTCTCCGTATCGCGTCCTATTAATTATTATAGCTCATTAGGATCCCTTGCCTCTTACTACTAACTCCTGAGGACTTATGTGAAACGTATTATTTTATCCATAATTTACAATTTCTTGGGTGACAATCGAGAGTACATATCTTGAGCTGGTACAAGACTCAAATACTTTTTATCGACCTTGGTAATGCTCTACTTTGTCGAGGTTACCAAGCCGACTTTGTGTGACCCCATATTTTAGGCAATCAACAAACTTGGTGCCTATATACTCCCAAGGACTTCCACAGCTTGTATATATTCCTTAGGTATCTTTGTAGTCAACCTATTCCATTTTCCCAATCTTTTATCTCACACGTATTATGTTTTTAACTGCTACATTTTTACTTTCTTTGATCAAGTCTCGTGGTACAAGGTCTCATAGATATCCTTAGATGGAAAATTCCCACTTTATAGTAATCATTCAATATCAATGGGCCAATTCATCCATCACTACTGACTCTTTTTTGGCCAAATTCATACTATAGGAGAGATCCTTAAATAAAGGAGACTTACTGACTTTATTATCTATCATGGTCTACTATCTTAGGGTTTCAAGTATGAATTTATTTTCATGATAAAGATAAATATATCCATAAAAACAACATATCATCAAGAGTTGAAAGTTTATTTAAAAACTTCACATTTCATTAAGTTTAAACTAGAAGGGTATTTTAGTAGTTTATACAAAGGGTAGTTTAATCATCTTAAATTTTTATATAGAAGAAATATTCTTCCTAATATTCAAACAAGTATTACATTCTTTTATTTTTCAGAAGAGCTATCCAGTTTTTACAAAGTTTCCTAAAATCATTAACTAGGGGCATTTTGGTTATTTTTAAGGAAACTCTTATTTTTTATAAATTTTTATCATTGTTCTATATTTATAGATGATGTGACTTATAGAACATCAATCCTTACCTAATTTCTATTGAATTTATCATAATTTCTTTGAATTTAAAACAACCATACTGAAATTTTTTTAAATAAAAGGGTATTTTGGTCATTTTTATAATAATTTATTTTTTTAGAATTTTCCTTCTCATTTCTAAATTAAGATAGATATAAATTTTTTCATTGCAAATGTAGAAGGCCTTTGGGTAACTTTTTCTTGAGTTAAGATGGCAAAAACAATAGGAATTTTCTAAAATTTACACTAGGGGTATTTTGGTCTTTTTACAAAAATATGTATATTTTTGTATTTTTAAACAAAATTTCAGAATTCCCATCTTAACCTTTTTCCTAAAACATAAGTAAGATTTACTTTTAAACTTTTTGATAGGAAAAGTAACATATTTGCAAAAATTTAAACCTAGGGGTATTTTGGTAAATTTCACCCTAGGGTCAAAATGGCATTTGACCATATTCTTCCTTCTTTCTCATATCACAGGCACTATTTTGGCTCGATTTCACTTTTAATTTCTTCTTGACTTCGTTTTTTTACTTTAATTGGTGTTTATCTATCACGTATTGAATCACTCCTAGGGTAATATTAATCTTTTAAAACGTTATTTACTTATAAAGATAATTAGGATATGAAGAATGAAAACAAAGTTGCAGAACTTCATTGAGAATTCAATTTTCAACTTTCACTATGAATTCAAGGATTTTTCCTCACCAAAAAAATTCATATATAAGCAATAAAGCCTATACAGACCAAAATTGGGTCAATTAAGGCATTGGCAAAAGGAATTGAGTCATTTGAGTTTCAAATTTCTGGTTTTCCAATTTCAACTCAATATTTTGAGAATTCATTTGTTTTAGAACACTAAATTCTCATAAATCCAAATTCAATCGTCCTAATATAGTTCTAGCAATCAAAATTAAAAAAAGGATAACTCATCCTACCTAAATTTAAAATTTTCTGACGAAGGATTTACAGTTTCTAACATACTTTTGAATTTGCGATTCCTTGTCATTTTCTTCGAAATTTCTTCAACCAAAACAAAGTTTGGGATATTCCAAAGCTATAGGGATTGAAACAAAGTGCTTTGGGCAAGTGGGCAAAGAGTATCGAAGAGAAGAAGTCTTCTATGTTTTGATTTTCAGAGCTTGACTTTAATGGTTTTTTATAGCGTTCTCCACAACCCTTCTTTACTTATTTTATTCCCTGAAGTTGCTCGTAGGTTTGTTGATTCATGGAGGTTAAGTAGGCTAAGCTAGGCAGCTCGTTCCAAGAACCTTCGAGGCTTGGGAAGGTGCTTCCATGGTGGTTGGGGACAAAGGAGAGTAGGGAAAGGATATAGGATGTAATAAATCCTAGAATGTTAGCGATGGGTCTAGCGGTCTCAATGGGGACTCATACTTCCCCTATTCTCCACTTCGTGCCTAAAGGGTCCGATTTCGAATCCCAACCAACCCCTTTTTGTTTTCTCCGCTTATTATTCTCTCATATTTCCTTATGTCCCTTTAAATAATAAAAGAAGCATTTTCATGCTACCCTTAGTGGGTAACTTAGTTGGCAACTAAGGTGCGTTTCTTTCTTCTTCTCTTGTGCCCTACGTTCCAACCTCACCATTTTTTTTTTATTTTCTTTTTCTTTTTCTTTTTATCATTTTTTGTTTTATTTTTAATTTTTTGTATTTTTATTTCTAAAAATTCCTATAAATCATTTCATATTTTTCCCTATCTACTTCTATATTTTTCTAGGTTAGAATAACTTAATAAATTTTGTAAATTTATTTATTTAATTTGTTTTACTTATACTTTTAATTATAAAATTCAGTTTTCTTATTTTAAATATTCAATTTATTATTTTTAATTATATTTTCTCAATTTCTTAATTTTAAATATTTTGTGAAATATACCTACTTATTTTTAGGAATTTTCATTTATTTATCTTTTATTTATTTTTAAACTATTATCCTAATTTTTTGTCTTTAATTTACAAAATTCTAATTCTTATTATAGTAAATTCAAAATCTTCATTATAATATTAAAAATTTCTTTAATATTATTTCTTAAGTATAAATTTTCACCTTAACAAATTATTTACAAATCCTATTATTTATATTTATATAAATGAAAAACAGGATGTAACATGTATCTTTTCTAGAATTAAAAAAATGCTTAAAGTATCAACGTTTTCAAAAGAAATAAAACTAGGGGTATTTTTGTCATTTTTATTTTAAAAATTATTTTGGTAAATTTTCTATCTCTTTTTTCTTCATTATTTCTATTAATTTATTCAGTATGAGTATAAAAAAAATTCACTATCATTTCCTAAAGTAAAATAACTAAAACAACAAAATTTTAAATTTTTAACCTAGGGGTATTTTGGTAATTTTACCCCTGAGGGCAA
The DNA here is from genome assembly GCA_026544285.1 of Pachyrhizus erosus. Classification (NCBI taxonomy): domain Eukaryota; kingdom Viridiplantae; phylum Streptophyta; class Magnoliopsida; order Fabales; family Fabaceae; genus Pachyrhizus; species Pachyrhizus erosus. The sequence goes on along the minus strand of JAMLFT010004830.1, from coordinate 1,524 downwards.
AATGGTCATTTGACTATGTTCTTTTTCGACAAAGGTTAAAGACCTTTGGTTGGCTTAAAACGAGTGTCAAATTAACCATTTCCTTCCTTTTATCTTGATCTAAGTTTGTTTCACCCAATTCGAAGTGTATGAAACTAGAATTAAGCACTATTAACCTTTTTTTGCTGAGAATTAAGCTTTTTGAAAGACAGAAAATGAACAAAAAATACAGATTTTGTTCATGATTGATTTTCAAATTTCCTCATCCATTCTAGAGAATTTCATGGCTAGAACAATTCGAATATCATCAACAAAGTTTAGCCTACCTAGAATTTTATTAGAAATGAAATAAACATGAAGAATTAAGTTCTTTGAAATTCAAATTTTAAGCTTTTTAGGTTCATTTCATTTTTAGTGAATTCGTTTATCTTATAACGTTAAACTCTCATAAATCCAAATTCAAAAAACCTAGGAAAGTTCTAGCAATCAAATTTGAAGAAAAAGCAACTCTTCCTACCTCAATTTTGGGAAAGCTTCGGCGAACTTTCAAAATAGCGATTCCTTCATGCTTTCTTTTAATTTCTTTGATAGAAATGAAGTTGAGGCTATTTCAAAATTGTCTACTTGAAATGAATGATGGAAGACTTAAATTTAGAGAGAATTGTGGAGAAGAAACTCCTCGACTTCATGTTCTATAACTTTGAACCTAAGAAATTTATAGTCTCTCCACTGCCTAATTTTAATCTATTTTATTCCCAAGTGGTAGAGGTAGGCTTGCTAAGTAAGGTAGGCTCGAAATGTAGCTTGGGCGGCTACCTGTGCAGCGAAAACTCGAGGTTGAAGACGAAGTTTGTAATGGCGGTTGAAGGAACGAAGGAAAGGATATATGCTTTATTTTTGTTAAGTTGTCAGTGATGGGTCTAGCGATCTAACTAGCAACTGTCCTCTCCTTTCTTCAGCGCCTTCCTAGGGGGTTTAGGTTTAAACTCACTTCCCCCTTTATCTCCCTTCTACTTTTTGTTCCTATATTTATTCTCCTGTTATAACACGTATATTTATGGAACGTTAATTTATCACCCAACATAGCTAGCCCAAGTGGTAGTGTATTTTTGCTACCTTCTTGGCACCTGAGTTCAAGTCTTGCCAAGATTCTTTCTCTTTTTTCCCTTACTTTTTCTAATTTTCCTTTTTCTTTTAATTTCTATTTTTATTTTAAAATTATTATTTTTATTTCTAAAATTTCTATGAATCCTTTTATATTTTTTTCTTCCTATTCTTATATTTTCTCCATCAAAAATATTTATAAATCTATTTATTTTAATTTATTTAATTGTATATTTATTTATAAAATTCAAATTTTTATTTCTAAAATTCATATTTATTATTTTAAATTTTTATCTTTTTATTTCTATCCTTTTTCCTATACTTCCTATCTATTTAAAATTTCTATATCTATATTTTCTAATTTTCTACTCCAAAAATAAAATATCCTTTTATTATATTTCAATCTATCAAAAATTATTTGACTAATAAGTCATTTAAAGA
>JAMLFT010004829.1:0-18742 GCA_026544285.1 Pachyrhizus erosus | reverse complement strand
AAAAATAAAAAAATAAAACTTAAAACTAAAACTAATTTTAATTTTTAAAAAATTTTAAACTAAAATACAAAACAATCACAAACGAACCTTAAACTTTCAAAATAATCTTTGAAATAAAATATTTTTTGTCAATTTAGACGTTAAACACACTCCTACCACATGTTAAGTGTCACGCTAATGTTCACGGTAACTTGTAAAAATCGTCATTTTAAATTTAGTTTTTAAAATTTTAATATGTTGTGAACTTAGACTCTTAAACTATTAAAAATGTATAATAGTTTATGAAATTCAAAATCATTTGTCAAGTTATTCAAACCTTCGTTCTCAATCAATATAAATATCGTTAGATACACTAATATGATATATTAAGGGTCCTAATAGCCCCATGTGCAAAGGACCATTTTGACAGCATAATTACTTTTAAGGAATCACAAATTTTTCATTTATGTTTTCCTTGAAACTCTAATCATCTTGTTGAAAGCTTTTGCCCCCAAATACAGTCTCACTCTCCCTTAATCTCTTTCTCAGTTTTTCCTTATCCCCTTTTCATCCCTCACTTCTGTTGCATTCTCTAGGTAATTTTTGTGTCTTTATTCTCTATAACATCATACAATTATGAATTCCTAATGTTTTCATTCTCTGGATAGACATTTTCTGCGTCAAGTTTTAATGCCCTTTTAGTTGGAACTCGTTAGGTTATCTTTAAAATGCTCTTAGGTAGTGTTTGGATAAAGGATTTCAAAGTTTTAAATTCTTTAACATTGACTTTAATAATTTTTATGTCTAACCGTTCTTAAATAAATTATCATGAGTTATTTTAAATTTTAATTATATTAAAATTAATATTTTTAATTATTATTATTTATAAAACCTTAGTAAAAGTAATATTTTAATCTTCTAACTTTATTTTTTTTGTTTTGATGTGATCTTCAAAAAAATTCAATTTTTTAGTTTTAATATAGTCTTATTTGTCAATTGTAGCCATAGCTGTGCAAAACCGTCACAAGTGACAAAAAAACTACAACTTCTAACAGTTAAAAATATCATAATTGACAAATAGGACTAAATTAAAATGCAAAAAGGAAACAGGAGACCAAAAGAAAATAATACAAAAAACTATAGTACCTAATTGAAATGAAAAATAAACACATAGAAGCAAATTATTAATTTTGCCTAAAACATGTTATAAAGCAACAAAATTTAAAATGCATGTTAATATAGATTTAAAATATTTAATTTTTTATAAGTTAACATTTAATCTAAACTATCTTTATCCGTCACATTTTTATTTTATGCATTATAATTGATCTTTATTTATTAAAAACAATTAAACGAAAAACACGCATACATACTAAAAATATTGTTTACAATGAATCTTGTATAATATAATAAACTATAAATTAAAATAAAACTTCATTTCTTAACTTCTCTTGGAAAAAGGGCTAGCAACTTCCCCCAAAATAAAATAGAAACTTCTCCCCGGTGTCAATGAAGCATGCATGACATTATAGCTAGAAATTAAGATTTTTCTTCTCTTGCTCTTTACTCACATAATATAGCCTTGTTTTGCATTCTCCAAAGTCTCTTCACCCAGACAAGTGGTAGAAAATTGGCACATCCTTAAACCCAACTAACCAATCTTAAAATCACCTTAGTTAAACCAAGCAGCACTAAGGTCAAGCCTAATTTTAAGCAATATCTCATTCCCATATAAACAGAAAATGTGTATATATAGTAGGTAAACAATATTGAGCATAATTCTTAGCTTCCTCGTTTATTTTCCTTGACCAAGTCGGTTTGCTTGTCCTCCAATTAACTTGCAGGTAGAACAAGTAAAGTAGTTGAGTGGGGTAAATCACAGCAAATGCAATAGAAACATGAGCACGTGCGCCAGTTAAGTAAAAGCTAACATTGCTGACTGAATGTTCTGAGTTGGCCAACTCCTGATTAGAAAATTCAACCACCAAGTTTTGTGATTTTACTACTACTTCAGCAAGTATTTAGTTGTCAAGTGTCAATTTGGTCTGGAAAATAACCACCTAACATGCATACTCGAAGAATTGACACAACAGTGCAGAACCTGAATGTGATACTGCTATAAAACACTGTCTCAGTTCTATATCTTCAACAATAGAAGGTGGAAAGAACAACGATGTCAATGCCAAGGCTGGTTTTTGCTGTCTCTATCTTTTCACTGGCAGCAATTGCTTTAGCAGCTTTGCCTGTGACATATATCTTTGGTGACTCCTTGACAGATGTTGGAAACAATAATTTTCTACAATATTCTTTAGCCAAATCTAACTATCCCTGGTATGGAATTGACTACAGTGGTGGCCAGGCTACTGGAAGGTTCACCAATGGGAGGACAATTGGTGATTTCATATGTATTTCCTGCATCTCAAAACTTTCTCTTTTTTTTTTTTCTTTATATTGAAATTGACTGAGTTTAACTTCTATATATTGCTAATGTAAAAAAAATTATCGTATCAACTAATAAAAAATTATGATAAGTACGACTTTTAAAATAATTATTGTAAAATTTAACATATGATAAATTTGTGATAAGATAATAATGTAAAAAAAAATTATATTGTCATTACGTATACTATTTACTCATTGAATAAACTGTTAGCAAACAATACTTAGATGGTCTTATTTTATGGCTTGTTGCAGCTGCAAAGCTTGGAATCCCATCACCACCAGCTTATCTGTCAGTGTCTCAGAACATTGATACCTTACTCAAAGGGGTAAACTATGCATCTGGTGGGGCAGGAATTCTCAATGATACAGGACTTTACTTTGTAAGCAGAACATCTTCAAACCTGCAGGACTCTTTTTACAGGTTAGAACTTGGGTGGCCTCTCATCTAACGTATATTTCTGTCTTTTCAATATTTTAGATTCAGAGGTTATCATTTGATGATCAAATAAACAATTTCAAGAAAACCAAAGAAATAATCACGGCAAACATAGGTGAGGCGGCTGCCAACAAGCATTGCAATGAAGCCACGTACTTCATTGGGATTGGTATACTTCACACTCAAAAAGTACTCTATTTTATGAGAAATTATTATATTGTATTTTATCGTGTTATCTTAAATAATTTTTATGTGACAAATAACTATGTTTGTCAATTTATGAAAGAGTTAATAACATATCACATGAAAATTGATTTGATTAAGTAGTCTCAAAATATGTAATAATTTTTCCTATTTTGTACTGCTGTTCTAAATGTTAAAACCTTTAATTCTCCATGTACTATAATCTTCACTGGTCAAATTGCATTCTTGCAGGTAGCAATGATTATGTAAACAATTTCTTGCAGCCCTTCTTGCCAGATGGCCAGCAATACACTCATGATGAGTTCATAGAGCTCTTAATGTCATCATTGGATAAACAACTTCAGGTAAAAAATCCATGCAGTGTCGGTGTACTTTTTAAAATTAAGTATAGAAGACCTTAACAAATTAGTGAAATTGTCATCGTCTAGTGAGATCCATTTCTTCACATTAATATCATCCAAATCTATCCATCTATTCTTAGTTCAATCAACTACTAAAACAATCCGATCATGCCAGAGTCTCTATCAACTGGGAGCACGAAAGATAGTCTTCCATGGACTTGGTCCACTCGGTTGCATTCCATCACAGAGGGTTAAATCCAAACGAGGACAATGTCTAAAGCGAGTCAATGAATGGATCCTACAATTCAACTCCAATGTACAGAAGCTAATCAACACACTAAACCATCGTCTTCCAAGTGCAAAATTCATATTTGCAGACACTTACCCGTTAGTTCTTGACTTGATCAACAATCCATCTACTTATGGTAATTAATTTGGCACTTTTACCTTATATCTTAATTCTTAAATATATGCTGATGGTAATTAATGGGTAACTCTTGCATTTTCTTTTTCTGGCTATACTTATCATATGTATTTAATGATTCGGCAGGTTTTAAGGTTTCAAATACGTCTTGTTGTAATGTAGACACGAGTATTGGAGGTTTATGCTTGCCAAACTCAAAGATCTGCAGAAACCGACATGAATATGTATTTTGGGATGCCTTCCATCCATCAGATGCAGCCAATGCTGTTCTTGCAGAAAAGTTTTTCTCTCTTCTTTTCTCATCAGCTCCTTCTGCAGCACCAGCACCAGCACCTTCACACTAAATTTTTCCAAATACATTGAACTGTAAAACCATACAAATTTCATTCGTACATCCTAATCAATACTGCCTAGTTTTAAGGTGTGACAACATGATATAATCGTGTTTATGCTTATGTATGAGATTTTGTCGTTACTAATTCAAATATAACAACTGCACTGTCTTTTACGTGCGCTTCTGGCTGCAACCGACGCTACCAAGTCATCAATAGAACAAAATTACGATAAGAGATAACAGCATATACTAATTCAAATATAATACTTGACAGTATAGATGTTGGGCCTTATTGTTAAGGACTAAAAATAATAATTATAAAATAATATAATTTAGTGATTATTTTTTAAAAGATGAAAAAAAAACAATATCTAATTTATATTTGTTCACAATCGTAATAATTAATTCATATAAAATAACTTATTTTTATGGGAAATTATATAAAATAATTTTGATTTTAATCAACTTTCATTTTTTTAACTTCGGATTATTATAAAAAAAATGAAATAAATTGATAAAAAGCTTTAAAAAAAAACAACTGTTTCTTTAAAGAATTATGAAAAAAACTCATTTTAATTCTTTGAAAAATATTGAATTTAGATTTGGTGACTATAAAATAACTGCAGCACCACTGTACCAGAGTCATCATTTGAATTTTATCATTAGTTTGTATTTGTTTGACTATTTTTAGAATTCATTTTCGTACATTAAAATCTCATTTTTGTATTTGTTTAGCCATGTTTAGAATAAATTTTGCTGCCTTAAAATCACATTTTTGTATTTTTTTTATTATGTTCAAATTCTAAAAATTGTTTTGTTAGATCGAAAAAAAAAATTTAACTGGTTAGATCTCATTGTAGTCTTCTTAGATCTGCAGAAGACCTAAACAATTCAATTCAATCTTCCTTTTCAGATACAAGGACAGTAACCATGAGACAAACCAACAATTAAACATTACAAGGGAATTAAAAGTAAAATTTCAAAAACAACAAGAATTGTAATGTTGGATTGCTCTCAGTCGAAAGGCCAATTTTTTCCACATGAGAAAACTTGAGATGAGCAAAGACCCTTCAATTTAAGCAGAGTCACTTCAAGTGCTTGAAAAAGCCCTCTCCCAATCTCTAAAAGAAGAGGTAACTAAATACCTCTTCAGTTAGAAAATGAAGTCACAAGGCAAAACCAAGCACCAAAAGATCACTTAAAGAAAAGGGACCACAAAACCTCATCCAGCCTCCCTTCGGTGTGGTTAAAGCAAAACAATCATCATCGAGCATTCACGTACATATACAAAGAGAAATCAGAAAAAAAAAAAGTAAAAAATAGAATAGCTCGAATTCAATTCAAACAAAAAAAAAAAAAATACAAACTTCGTAATGAAATCCTTAATTTTAGGGAATGAAAACCGAGACCCAGAAAGGAGGAAGAGCAAAGATTGTTTAAAAGGTTAAAAATTGTGGAACCTACGAGAAATAGCAAAAATCCATTGAGAATTGGGACTATGCCAGTCCATAGAGGAACCGGGTTGATTTTGCATCTTTTCGTATTCTGTATTCCACTGTTAGAGAAATAGAGAATCATAGTAGATGCACGTCGCTTTCAGCAAAAATAATCGCTTATTGAAAACAGAAAAATTGGAGACGGGATAACTAGGGCTCAGAAAAGTTATCAGATCTGAAGAGACAGAGTAGTGAAGAGGAAGGGGCTCACAGTTCATTTATATATCCCCAATTCAGCTAGGGTTTTCTGATTCGCCGAAATTACCAATTTGCCACTGTAACTAACTGTACAGCCATTAAGCCAGGAAAGGGGAGCACGTCTGCACGATACCAAAAATGGAAGAGCGGGGAGAGAGAAATTTAAGTTGGGATTTTTCAAAAAATAAAATTGTTAAAATGCATATATAATTAAAATATATATATATATATATATGAAGAAATTTTATACATAAAGTTGTAGTGTGGAAGGAGATAACAGTTAAAGTAGGTCAAACAAATGTTATTTTCTTTATATACTTTTTATTTTTTTAATATCATAACTTTATTCAAAATATATATTTTTGATCTTTTAAATATTAACTTAATTAAAATATTAACATGATCATATGATCTTAATGTGACAAATAATGTAAATATTATGTCATATATAAAAATAAAATAATAAAATGTCAAAATAATAGAGAATTAGAATTATCTATCATAATCTCCAATAATAATACTTAATCATTAAATTATTTTTTAAAAATAAAAATAAAAATTATAATATAATAATATACACCTTCAATGCAAACTAAAATTATACACATATTGGTTATTAAATTATATATATGTATATATATATATCATTAGGATTAAATATGATTTTGATATTAAAAATTTATCTTAATTTAATTTTAGTTATTGAAAAACCCATGTTTTTTATTTCAGTAATTTTTAAAATATCATCATTTTGTTATTTTTTTAAGAGATAAAAAAATTCTTAACAGAATTAAGAAAAATACAAAATTTTGATATTTTAAAATTTTTAAAAATAAAAAATATATTTTTTTTAGAAACTAAAATTAAATTTAGATAATTTTTTAATAATCAAAATCATAGTTAACTCATATTATTATTAGTATTCATAATATTTTGTACGAATTAATAGTAATAACATTATTATTACCATTAGAATCTTAATGTATTATTTTCATTAAATTTAAAATTATATAATTGTTGATTTTTTTATTTTATATATATTATAATTCTCATTCATGTGTTAAAGAATATATATTTTTTATTACTAAATAAATGAATTTATATATTTTATTAGTATTAATACTACTATTGATGTAAACATCAATGAACAAATATAATGATACTATTAATATATTAATAGATAAATTAATAATTTAATAAATATAGATATATTAAACATAAATATGTAAGAAAGAGGTTAATTAAAAATATATGATATAAATTTTAAAAATTTAACTTGTATATTTTTGTCACTAAAATTTATATTTATATCATATCTAATATATTTAAATTTCTCTACAAATATATTAATATATATCAATTTATAATTGTTAAATTATTAATTTATCTATAAATATTTTAATCGTACATTATTAATACTAATTTATCAATAATATTATTAATACTAATAATATTTATAAACTGATTTATTTGGTAGTAGTAAATAACAATAGATATAAATTAAATAATTTAAAATTCATATCATTTTGAAATACTATGAAAAAATAATGTATTAATATATTATTAATATTAATTTGTTAATACTATTATTTATATTAATAATAGATATTATATAATATAAACCTTTTATATTATAACTTTCATTTATATATATATTAAAAATCAATTAATTTATTAGTTAAATATTATTGTTGAAATTTAAAATTGAGTTTTAATTTTGTCTGTTATTTTAATAATTTATTATCTCATTTTTACATGTCATGCAATTATCCAACATATCAACATGTGAATCATTATCATGTCAATGTCATATCATAATGTTAATGTTATTCTTTAATGTTACTTTCAATTTATCATCCATCAATATCATATTAACAAAATTCATTAAATTTTTAACTCAAGAAACTAAAATTATTCAATTAATATTGAAGAAACTAAAAGTTTATTTAAATCAACTTTTTATGATGATTGAAAACTTAATTATAATCATTTGATTAAAATTAACACTTAACATCACATATATAAATTTCACATAATTTTTTAATTAAAAACCACATGATTTTTATAATTAAATACACAACTTAACCATTAATTTTAATTTAATTATTATAATAAAAAAAGTTTTTATTTCCTTCAATAACTAGAAATGATACTTGTTACAATGTATATGTAACCTTGTCATTCCTTTATAAAAAAGTATAATAAGATTAAGTGATTAACACTTCACATTACATTTTAAAATTTAAATTTCACATGATATTTTAATTAAAAAAAACGCATGATAATTATAATTATCTATATAAAAAATAACATTTTCATTAACAAGAAAAAGTCAAAAAGGACATGAAAACTGAAAAGTATATGCATTACAAAATTTGAAATATAAGGTCAAAATTATAATTCTAAACTGAGTGTTCCTAATTCTTATGGGGCGAACAATTATATACAACAGAAACATACTAGATTATGATGACCAATTAATTAAGCAATAGCTACATACCAGAAACGGCAATTTGTAAACATATATTCATATTGCATAAGATTGTAACTAACCCTGAAAAATCGTCAATGGTAGATAAAGATTGAATTAATTCTAGTTGAAAAGAATAATAACAATGATGATTCAGTTGTGGCCACATTCGGTCCAAACCCTTAGCTGGTTTTTGTACAAAATTGAATGGACCACTATGAACAACACAATACTACCAAACTAATATGTAGCATTATCATCCACCACAAAATTTTTCAACTACCACGTTCTGACATATATATACCACTTTATAGCAAAACAACTCCCCATAATAGAAGTCCTGTTACCATTAAAAGGCTTCTAATTCTCAAATCACAGTTGCGAAGGTTGTAGGCTGAGGAATCTGCATTTGTAGAATTCATGGATGGAGCTGTGAAGTTGCCTGAGGTACCATTTTTGCCAAGACTGCACATATTCACAAACACGTCACTAGAGCGCAATAACAACAACAAACATAGGATAATAATGAAAAATGAAAATGAATCAAAGAAGCAAATATCTTTCTTATCTTACCTTCCAGGAAATAAACAAGAACCATGACCTACAATCATTCAAAAAATGTGTCAATTATCCAACAAGTGATTGTTGATAGAAATTTATAAAAATATAAAAATGCTAAAGCTAATTCAACATAGCATTAGGGAACAATAGTTTACTTGGATCTGAGGTGGAGATTGTAGCCACTCCATTGAAGTCACATGCATCAGGAGTCTTTCCCATCTTATGATAGTAAGTGTCAAATGCATAATTTGCATGCGCTATCACATTGTCCGGTTCATAGCATGGTTGCCCCTGCAGCAATGGAGAGCATTCAACCTTGCCTGGTCCACATGCCCAATCTAATGCAGCCTGCAGCATTTTTGGGTCAGCACCATCCTTTGCAATGCAAAAAGTTTGATTGCTAGTATCATTTGCCAGGACTGCCCCTGATTCAGTCAAGTGTAGAATGTAAATAGGTGTCCCATTTGCATCAAACAGTCCCCAATTCTTTTCTGACAATGGCCCCAGCTTCATATCCTCATTGTAGAGCTCATAGATATAAGTACTAACAGCAATTCCAGGATGTTTGGGAGTTCCAGTTTTGTTAAACACATGCTTTATCAAATTGCTGTTGTAAGTATTTGCATTGTCTACAGTTGCATCAGGTTCGTTGGAGGCACCTTTTGAGGGCCAGCCTGACTCGGTTACTACTACAGGAATGTTGGTGTAATTTAGAAAAGCCATGGCAAAGTAGGCAGCATCAACCATGGCATCAAAGACATTGGTGTAGTGGAGAAGGGTATTGGAATCAACAGCTTCTTTGTTTGGAGGCAGAGACTTGAAGAGTGCATAATCTAATGGAATCACTCCATTTGACTGCATGTAGTCATAGTAAGGGTATATGTTTAGCATTAGATAAGAGCCAGTGGATTGCAAGAAATCAAGTAGAGGGACTAAAACTGGATTGAGTGAGCGGTTAAAGAAGGCCTGAGAAGGTGGAAATGAATCGAGGATAATGGAAGAGGAAAGAGGTGTTGAAACTTTAACTTGGCGATCGAGATTGGATGCCACAAGGGCTGAATGAATGTATTTAATTGCATCGACAAGTACTTTTGCTGCATTTGGGAGAGTAGTTAAAACCTCAGAACCAACACAAATGGCTGTGATATTGGTGGCTGGATAATGTGCTACCACATTGCGGGAAACCCAGTTGGCAGCCGTGGAATTCGATTGACCAATTGCTAGGAGCTCTTCATTTGGGACAGTCACAACAACCTGAATGCCTGTCTTTGCAAGTGCAAGGAGCATAGCTTGGTCTGCATCATACAATCGAACATGCCGGATTTGCTGGGCTTTAAGTAGCGCTACAACTTGAGTAGGGTGTGGCATATCTGAGAGATCTGTTCCAATATTCACTCCTATAAATGGTTCTGCATGGTACAAACATTATGATCCATCAAAAATTAGATTTAAGTAATCACTGGATTGACCAGTCCAGTTGGAACTCGGAATCATAGGCAAGCAAACTCTTGTGTACATCTTGTTTGTTCCAAACAATCCAAGTTTTGGGGGGAAATATAATTTTATGATTATGTACTATCTTTGAAGATTACCTACTAAATTTATAAACAATAGCATAGTTCCCCAAAAATAACTTCTGCAATCTCCACTACAAAGTATTACACACATCCAAATGTTGGGGAAAATGACAATACATGACTTAATAGAAGGATAAAAGACCCGTCCTATTCAATATAAAAATTCTGAATCCTACAGCTGGACCGCATCCAAGAAGATCAATAACCAACAAAAGCCTGACTATTTTTAAAAACATATGTTATTAATTGTTAGCCAGAAGTTCAATCCAGGAGAATAAAAATGCTATGGAAACATACAAACTCGGCTAGGAAACAGACTGACCAAACACTCATTATCTCAGCCATAACATGCCCCACCAAACCTTGGTTCGCAACATTAACACTAATTAAATCCAAAATAACATTCTACGTTTCTAATCCACACCAAGGGTATGCTACTGCTATGAAAGGTGTGAAAATGAAAGGGTGTATTTTGGCCTTGATATGACAGAGCATAGCTATGTTTTACTTTACTCCCACCAAGCAAACTTCAAAAACCTCCAGAAAACAGCAAGGAATCATAGGAGAGCTGATAACTGAACAAGTAAGGGCTCAAGAAGAACCATGCAGCTCAAATAAACATGAGTTTTGCAGAGATTTCAGAACAATGCCACCCCATGTAGAGAAAAATAAACTAAAGGGCAATGAAAGATTCATAATGCAAGCATAACTTCAAAGAGTGGAAAACACGGGATCTCTTAGCAGCAGAATAAGCAGGGAGGGTAAAAGTGTCCACTCACTCACCTTCATCAGCTGCAACAACAGACACTGCAAAAAGCAGGAGAAGAAAATGCACAGCCATAGATTGAAATCTGGAGAGAACTCAATAATGAAAGAGAGAGAAAGGAGGAGTGTGAATAGGAATGGAAGAAAATGAAACCGCAAGGAGTAAATTGAAAAGCAGAAAGTGGGGTAAAGCTGTAGGAGAATATATGACTGTGTTAGAGAGGGGGCTACAAGATCAAGACAGAAATCACACGTGGAAAGCTTGTCAGACAAATCAAACGGCTAAGGAATCATCCTCGTATGAGTTATTACACCGTGGAAACATTAAACAAGCTAAGGCAAGTGGCTAAGCTAAGTACTTAGCCAAAGACCCAAGAAACATTAACAACACCTAAGAAACATTTTCTCCTTTCTGCTTTTTAGTTGTTCATCTCTTCATCATTTTATACTGTGAAAATATAGTTGTAAAAAATACGTGAGGTACTTAAATAAATTTCGGCTTTTGTAAGACTCGAATATTTTTAAGAAGAATCAAGCTTGCTTTAAATGTTGGACCAAGCAATGATAAATACTTCTTTGAATAGTTTAAGCTATACTGTTAATGAGTTCATTAAAATAATTTAATGAGGTTCCAAATTTAAACCTTACATATAAAAACGTTTAAAAGAAAGAGTTAATCTCACCGAATGTGTAATGTATTTAACTCAAACTTGGATATATAGAGAGAGAGAGAGAAAGTTACACCAATAAATGAGAAAGAGGGATCATATATTCATAATTGTTGTGAAAAATGAAAATATTTAATCATAATCATTAAATTAAAATTAACGGTTTAAATCACATATTTAATTATAAATGGTTTATAGTTAAATACTAAATTTAAAATATTAAATATTCTCATCTCTTTTTTCAGTGTACTCTCATGATCTCTTGATATAATAAAAAAATCTTACCTGTGCGTTCTCTCTCTATACAGACACTACAATGCTAAAAAAAAGAATGAATGAGTGTAAGTTGGTATAAACATTATTATACTTTAAACAATGTTAATTATAATATGATATTTATCAGAAAATTGTGTTTAGTGTGCATGTGGGGAGGAGGAAGAAGTGCAGGTATTCTCCTAGCCGTTAACGTACGGTGATTTCTTTTCTGAGTTTAGTGTTTTGTTGTGTTGTAGTAATAGCTGTGTCTGACCCTCTGTTTGTTTGCACTCCCTTACCTGGAATCTGTATACACATCTTTTATGTTTTTAAAAAGAAAGAAACAAACAAGGAATGGTTGCATGAATCTCTGAAAACACCGAAAGGACCCTTCTCTCACTAGGCAATAGCATGTAACAGTAACAATAACAATGGATCAACAATGGCATCATTCATCAACGGTCCAATCCACCCCTTCTTAAGGGGTTTCGTACCAACCAAATTGGTCCACTTTGTAAATGCTATTGGCCATGCTGGTATTATTAGATACGCCATAACACGCCACTATTTATTCTATACGCTACAAGGTTTTAATTTTTTACTAACTGTTCTTGTCCATGCCATTTTTATCTTTACATGGAGTTGTTTAATCATTCATATAAACAAAATGCTGTAAATGTTTTCCCAACAAAAATATATTATTTTATAGTAGTTTTTTGAATTTGAAAAATAGGGATTACATAGCATCGAAATGAAATAATAAAAATCTTCTTCTAACGTTATCCAACTATATTATGTTACGGCATTTGGATTCAAATTATTGCTTAGGTCTACAATTTTTTTAAAATATTTTCTTGCCTTTAATTTTTATGAATGTGAGACTTGCATATTTTATTTTTAATTACCTCTTTAATTCTCGTGATATCAAAATGACCTTCAAAATAGAGAAAAGAATATCATTAGGATATTCTCATTTGAAATAAATTATAATAAAAATATTTTTTTATCAAAAAATGTGAATGATAATTTAGGATGCAAATTTTTTTGTTTAAATAAAAATAAGAAAATAATTGACGCTAACTAACATTCTTAATCATTATAAATTAATTAGTTGCTTTTTTGTTTATATATGAGACACGAGAGAGTACATGGTAAAACATTTTAGAAGGTGAGTCCGACAGACTCTTTCTCTTTAACACATGCCTTTTATTATTTATTATTATTAATTAAAATTTATTATTAATTATAAAATTATGAATAAAAATTATTAAATAAGAAATGAGATTCATAAATTTCAATAATCTTTGATAAATTTTAATTAATAATATTTTAAAAAAATGCTAAAAAAAAATATATTATTGACATTTCTCATTATTTAAATATGAAAATATTGATATTTTCATGCTAGATAAATACAATAAAAAAAACTTCTAGAAATATTAAGTAAGTCTTACAAATACAGTCATGTATAACTATATAATATGGAGTTTCTTCTACTTTTATTTTCTTAAGGGTATTTTTATTTTTTCTAACAAATAATAAGATCGTCAAGTAATTTAAGACTAATTTTAGATTTAAGGGGAAAATAAAAACATTGAAAATAAAAAAAAAATCCTAATTAATTAAAGTGAAAAATTTTAAATGTATATATATCAATAACATTTAAGGTTAGGAATATACATAATTAATTTATAAAAAAATAAAATAGTATTGTCATTTTTAAGAAATGTTATATTGGAATATTGAACAGAAAAATTAATTGAATTTATATTAAAAATTTTAATTCTAATAAAATTATAAAATGTTGCGCACTTTCTAAAAAAATATTTTTATATGGACAAATTTCAAGAATGTTATTGGATCAAATTGCAAAAGTTACGCATACATTAAGAATAAAACTTCCTCTTATTTTGCTCTCTATTTATTATTAAACTTTTGACAGAAAAAATTGTTAACATTGTTAATTGTAAAGAAAGAGATGTAGTTATATTATAACAGTAATTCTAATTTTCATTAGTTATAAAACTTAAAATTTAAAGTTTAAATTCAATATTTTATAGAAAAGTTTTAGATTGACTTAGTGAGTCTAGTTTATTTTGTGAACCCTATAATAAATAATAGATTACATGATTGATGAACTTTAATGACAAAATGATATATAGTCATGACATGTTCATAACATATAATATAATAACAATTATAAAAATATTAATATCTACTTAAAGAGAATATAAAATACCTTCTATAAAAGAGAGAATATAAAATACGTGTTTGATACTTCAGATGGAATAACATATTAAAATAAAAATAAAAAACTTCTCTTTTTCTACTGACTACAATTTCTTACATAATTTGGTGTCACACAAAATTTAAATACGGATTGACGAATTAACTTGTCAAAGGATAGAATTACATGTTAGCAAACTAACCTGTTAAAACCTATAAAAGAAATATAAATAAAAAATATCAATTCATTTTTTTTAAAACTCATCACTTACTTTATATATACATGCAATCTCTTTGGTGTAACTATTTTTTGAATTTATTATTTTCAAGAAAACACAATATATCTCTCTAAGAAAATCACAAACACGTTTCAAATAAAATATCATTCCCATCAACTGAAACAAACACATTTCACATGAAAGACAAGTATATTTCAGAAAGAAAAAAAAATAAACATCGTTAATCACTCACAATAAAACAACATTCTTTAAAATAAATTAAATTTCTTGTCATTGAAAGACCAAATTTTTTTAAGGAAACATCACCATCTAAGTAATATTATTGGAAAGCAACAACTTATAATCATACTAAATTAAATATCATAATATGTATACCTGTAAAATAATATAAATGTAACTTTTTTTTGTGATATTTATAATTATCTTTTAGAATCCATATAGAAATACTTAAAAAATTATTTTTATGTTTGAGTTAATAGATAATCACAAATTATGAAAAATAATTATGGAATTAATAAAGAACAAACAATAACATTTTTCTTTAAGAATTATTCTTATTTATATATATTCTTAATGTTAGAAAATCAAAGGTCTTACATGTAAATTTAGCATTATTATTAAATTAATTATTATTATAATTATTAATGATTAAATAAATTATTTAATCAATCTTTCGGTCCTGGATTCAAGTTTTATGATGGATATTTTAATTTAGCATTATTATTGAATTAATTATTATTAATGATTAAATAAATTATTTATTCAATCTTGCGGTTATGGTAGACGTTAAAATATATCTATAAAAAAGATATAAAGACTTTTTTTTTTTTTTATCTTCGTAACTATTCTTTAATATTGAAAGAAAAGTACTTTGAAAAGATATTTTATTTGATAATATTTAACTTACTATATTTTGTAAAATATTGTTAGTATGTGATTTTGCATATTTTATAAACTAATTATTAACTATTGACTAATTGTTATTTTGACAGTTTTAAAAGAAAAAAAATTGCTTGAAGCCTTTTTCTCCAATTGACTCAATCATTTTCCTAATTAATAGTACCAACTCTATGATAAAGAATTTTTTCTGTGACTCTCTATATCATATCTATTATTTTTTTCTCTATACATCTTTCTTCCATTCAATCCATCTAAAATAAAATAAACATTTAACATTTTTCTTTTATAATATTTAATTAAGTATATTTAATAAAATGCTGTTAATATACGTGATTCTGAAACATTTTTCAAATTAACTAATACCTATTGACTAGTTTTTATTCTAACGATTTTAAAATAAAAAGTTGCCTGAAGGCTTTTTCTCCAATGCACTCAATCATTTTCCTAGTTAATAGTACCAACTCCGTAGTGAAGAGTTTTCCCTAACTGTGACTTTGTTATGGAAACTTTCTTTTATAAGATTTGGCTATCTTTCTTGTAACTTACAATCAAATCAACTATGTTGAAGTATATCCCATTATCTTGTCAAATATTATTAGATAAAATATAATTTTAATCTTTTTATTTTATTTTATTTATAATTTTATTTTTTATTTTAATATATATTTTTTATTTAAAAAAATTAGTAATTTTATTTCAATAATTAAAATTTTATATTTATTTTTTATATTTTAATTAATTAAATTATTTTTTATACTAAATATGTTAGATTTGAATTGAACCAAAATATATATAAATTTGGACATTTAATTTTCAAAAACTAAAAAAAAATATCTCTATTTTAAAATATAAAAAAAAACATAATTATAGATAAAATAAAATAAAAAGACTGAAGTTTTATTTTAGTCAATATTATTTGTCATTTTTAATTCATTCAAAATGAATTAATGTAATGTTTTTGCTTAACATTATAAAAGTTTAAATTTCTTTTTATACAATACTATTCCCATGACTTTTTTTAGTTTAAATTATAATAAAATATTGGTAAATTGAAATTTTTTCTTATTTTTTCAATACTTTTGTTTAAATTTTAAAGTTTAACATATTTTATACTTGATTTTTTTAAAATATTAATAAAATATAAAAATTATTTATACATTATATAAGTTAAAATAAGTAGTCATAACTAATTAAAACATACATTTAATATTTTGACGGGGAAAAATTAGTTCTAAGCTCTAAATTTACGAGTTTACATTATTAAAAAAAAAAGTTAATTTGTAATCGCAACTAATAATGATGAATAGTGAATAATTGAACAGCTGGGTCAACAATTATTTATACAGATCTATTCGCACGTTTTATTGGGTCAAACCCAATATTATAACTTAGCCCGAGTTAATAGGCTAGTGGGGGCCCAACTGAGACAGTGAACGTTGAACATTATTTCACATATATTTATTTAACTTAAACGATAAATAAATAAACCATACTAGTAAGGGAGTGATAATTTAATTTTGGCTCAATAACTACTCCTATACACAGTTCAGAGTAACAGTTTTGTCAATCTAACTTATTTATTCGTTATGCGAAATTTTGTTGGTTAGCTACCTATGAAAATTACTTGTAATAAATAATATTTTTACACCTGTGTCTTATCATAAATGATTATATATAATAAATTATTAATTTTTATAATAATTATATTAAAAATATATCTAAAATAATTTTATTTGACTAACGGCATACTTTTTAAATCAAAATTTATGTAAATTAAAATCTATTTTTGTTTATTAAATAAAATTATATCTAAATATAATTAAGTTTTCATTAAAATTTGCATGTAAATATGAGTATTGATATTTTAATGGATTGTTTATGGATAAATTTGGATTGAGTTTTGTCAAATTGTTATATGATTTAATTAAAATAATTTAGATTGGACTGAGTTAAATTTATGGATTTTTTTATTAAATTAAGATCAGACCAACTTATAGATGATGAGTTGTTTTTAACAACTGAATAGGTATAAATATTTAAAAATTATTTTTTTTATTATTTTAGAATGATATTTTGATATAGTTTTTAGATAATTATATTATATTATCTGTATTTTTTTTTATTAGTTATGAATGGAACTATGAAAAAATTAAGTAGTTATAAAAATAAAAATTATATATTTTATTTGTTTTAAAATGTTAAATGCTTTTAAAGTTTGAATAAATACAAATCTTTTTATTAAATGAGATGTTGATTTTTATACTAAAATAATTTTACCGTATGTTATTAATTTAAAATAATTAATGTCAACTTGTGTAATTGTTATGAGTTGTCATACATATTTATTTTTTTAATTATGTGATTGTGTTTAATGTATAATTTTATTTTTTATTTTTTATAAAATATATATAAATAATAAACAAAATTAAAAATATATTATATTAATAGATTGAGTTAGGTTTAGTTTATAGGACCAATGTCAAAATCTAATACCCAATCCAAAAAATATATTTGATTAAATTCGGTTAAGTTTAACTTAAATACTAAAAAAATTCAACACAAAATATTTAAGTTAGGTTTACTTAGTTTAGATTTGTAAATACACGTAACTATGAGCACCCCTAACTTTAATATCTAACTTCATTCATATTCATATAATGCATTTATTTTATTATGTAATTGATTTTTTTAAAATCTCAATTAAGTTGTATATTTTTTATTTGTAGTATTTTTTAATTGAGAATTATATAATTTAGAAAAATCATCAATTAAGTCATATGTTTTCAATTAATATTTTTAAATTTTAAATTTTCTTGTAACTTTAATATTAGAATACCATTCATGTGTACTAGTTTCTCAAATAAATATAATACAAAATTAAAATCCCAGTGATTGCACCGTGTATAAATATAAAATCCTAGTACATTAGATTACAAAAAAAATACAAGAAACATATTTAAATTTACTAAAATCCGATTAATAAAACCAATTATAAATATAAAGGCAGTCAAAGATTAAGAATAAATGTGTTAAAATTACGATTAATGCAGTTAGAAGATTGATTATGGTTATGTTTGACAAAATTAGTTAAAAAATGAATTAGAAGTTAAAAAATTACTCAGTAGTTAAAAGCTAGCTAGAATTCGAAAAATTAATTTATTAAATCATAAATGAGATAAATTTATTTTTGAAAATAATTGAAAAATATAAAATAAAAAGTTGATATA
>JAMLFT010004828.1:0-18743 GCA_026544285.1 Pachyrhizus erosus | reverse complement strand
TTATGAAATGAGAACTTGTTATGAAAGTGTTGTATGGAAATAGTTATCATATGAGTAAATTGTAACTCCCTGGAGTCATTACGCTATAAGTAAATACTCACACACTATCTCTGATGTTAATTAATTAATAATAGTAATAATAATGGTATTAATAATAATAATGAATAAAAAATGGGCGTTACAAGGATAGTAAGACAGTAGGTGCAAATAGTAGCACAAAGGGGGTGAGAATAGTAAATATATATATATATATAATAAAATAAAATATATTTATATATATATAAGAGAAAAAATGAGAGATAGAAATAGGAAAGTGAAAATTAAAGAGAGAAATAGAAAGAAATAATGATATAAATTTTTAAGAAAAGACGACTTTAGCCTATCCTTGCTATTTTGATTATAAACATTGTTATATTATCTAGAAATTTTTATTTAATCAATGATATTATTATTTTTACATTGTATGATGATACTTGTGTGTATTTAATGTCTCTACTAATAGTAAAGAAATTCTTATGTCTTATGAAATTATCTAAAGTAGACTGTAATTGGATAAATAACCCTAGGATAGAAGATGAGATACGAAATTGTGACAACTTGCGGAGTTTGCTCAAACAAAGATTGAATGAAACTTGAGTGATAAACAATTAATTGATGTGGAAGAAAGTACCACATAAATGTTACCTCTGAGTTCAAAACTAGTACCAAAAGGGAATTGATAAGTGGAAGTGAGAAGGGAATGATTAATCAAAAACTTAGCGAGTGAAAATTAAGAATGAAGATTGCATGGGTTGACTACAAAAGGTACCTAAGAAATGTACACAAACTTTGGTGAGTTCTTAGGGAATAGATAAGGTATCAACTTGTGAATCACTCAAAGAAAGAGGGTGTCATAGAATCGGCTTGGCGTACACAACAAAGCGGAGCATTACCAAGATTCGATTGAGAGTATCTTGGATCGAGTACTAGGCAAGATATGTACTCTCGATCGTTGACCCATAATGCAAACTTGAACTTTTATTAAGACGCTTGTGTAAGTCCTCTTGGATATAGAAGTGTTGGAGGCTACAAAGAGCCTTAAATAATTAGAAAATCCTAATTAGACATGATATGGTGAGATGAGAACATGCAATGGCTAGAAATGATATGTGTGTGTGCGTGTGCGTGTGTGTGTGTGTGTGTGTGTGTGTGTGTGCTTGAGGATAGATGGCTACAACCCCCTACTTTTCAGATGGCTGACAATTTCTGTCCATTGTTCTGTCTAACGATCATCCCTCTAGAGGGAAACTAGACACATGATCCTCTTTTTGAGGATAATACTTTTACTGTGAGGTTTTCCTTTCTATCATCAGAGATAACACTACACGGGAAAGTTTTCCATATCGACATTCCAATTATCATGACACAAACCCTACCTCCCTTATACATGGGATTTCCACCAAATGTTCCACCTACTCTATGATGCTCCTAACCTCCAACAAATCCAAGCCCATCTGCTGGTCCCATTACAAATGAAGCTAGTAGTTCAGAGGGAAAAAAGAGACTTCCGAAGAAGAGGATCCCTCTAAGTGCTCAAATTAAAAAGGAAATTATAAACTTAAGTAATATTTAAGTTATCAATATTCTCCTATTTTGGATGAATGTATAATTACAGTTAATATTTTGAGATCTAATAGTTATACTTTTGACATGATCAATATATATATATATATATATTAAACTAAGTTTTAAATGATGAACAAATAATGTGGTGATAGTTAAAGTATTCGTAAATTGTAACTCCCTAACGAGTGATGTTTATTAAGTTCCAATCTATTAATTAAAATAAAAATCTTTTCAAAACTAAAATTCTATTAAATCAGATAAGTGAAAAAGGGCATTACAATTGATTCCAATAGTCAATGAAGTATGCATGTTTTCAACCAAATTGAGATACAAACTCATTAATTTTTTGTCATTTCATTTTTCAAATCGATTTACTTTTATTTCTTTATTTTTTTGAGTTATTTAATTTATGCACTTCTTCTACTTCTTTATTCTTTTTTTTAATCTTTAACTTACATTTCTAGCATTTTATTTATTGTAAATTTATATTTATTATAATTTACTTAATTCTAGTTTATTTCTAGTCAATTTTTCTTTAATTACATTTCATTCTTGTTTCTATTTAAATTTTGAGTACTTTAATTTTGAAATTGCATTTGCGATCAATTTGCACATTCATTTATTTTTATCCCTTCTTTTAAAATTCATTCCCTTTATTTAAAGTTCTTTTACTTTCACAAAACAATAAGTACAAAAGAATCATGAAAAGGACAACAAACAAGATGAAGGCAAGGACTCCTTGTACCATTTTGATCCCTTTTTCAAACACTTGATGAGAAATGTTGATAGAAAACTTGTTGAATCCTTAACATTGTACTTTGATTTGAGAAAATTTCGATGGTTGAATGTTTTGGAAATTTAAGAAGATTTTTCAAAAATGAAGAGAGAATAGAGGTTTTAGGAGGTAGGAGAAGAGTCCAAAAATTGGAGTGAATAAAAATGAGGAGTTTCTTTCCTAATTCTTATTTTTAATACACAAAATTTCCTTGAACCCTTTTTTTTTCATTTTTGGCACCCCCTTATTCTAGGTGTCTCTAATTTTATTTTTAATTGGACCTATACAAGATCCAATTAAATTAGGTCTAGGTTTGTCTCTGTTCTTCTATTGTTTTCATTAATACAAATTTTACCATTTTGTGTAATTTTTATCAAGTAGTGTATTACGTATATTGTTGTTTTAATTATCTATTTCTCCTAGTTATTAATTAATTTAATTAGTCTTTTATTAATTAATTAATTTTTTTATTTCCTAATTTAATTAAATTTTTACCCACAAACCCTTTAACAACTAATTAAATTGCTTAATTGATCAATTAAATAATTTATAACTAGTTCTTCTTTCTAAGATTAATTAATAATTGAACTTAATTAATTTTAACTATCCTAATTTTAAATCACTAATCATCTTAGAATATTTAATTTCACTAATTATAGTTATTACTAACTTATTAGTAAATATTTTATGTCATTAAAACTGTAATATTTTATTTTAATAAAATTGCTCAAATATTAATTAGCTTAATTGTCAATTAGATTTACTAATTTTATTAAGCATTATTTTATTTTTATTAATTTTATTAGACTTAAATATATTAACTAATTAATTTGAAGTTTAATACTTTAATTATTAAGTTTAGATTAATTTTGTTCTTATTTACTAAATTGCCTTTAATGAGTTGACTTATTAACTCGTTTTCTTGACTTTTGTTGATAAGAGTTGATTGATCTTCGACTTGAGTTAACCAAGACTTAACCATGTCTTAATCAACTTTTAATTAGTCTAATATCTTAATTTATCATGTTTCTTTATCTCTCAATGAATTATTTCTTGTTTAGTGATTTGATTTACTATTTATCAAGCTACTACATCATATATAATTATTATTACTATTATTATTTTTAGTATTGAATTTTTAAGTGTTACAACTTACATTTTTACTTACATCTTTTGTCTCACATTGGTGTCCAAATGGGTTACTCTCCTCCTTCCCCAATAGAAACCATTTAACAATCATGTATCAGTATATGCAACCTTAGGAAGTCATCAAAACATAAAAACATAAACTATATGAATGGAAAATTACACATACTATGTTGTTCCAAGGGTCTCTTGCTTAGCAAAGACCTTATCTTGTTTAGTGTGTAAGACCCTATCACTTCATGCAAAAAAGGTGCATAGCGAATCCATGCATGAACATTTCAACAACAATCCAACTCAATACATACCAATCATATGCAATTTACCCACTTTAATATTTATGTACTTAGTATTATGATATAAATCTCCTTCCTTAAAATTTTGACATATTACTTACCCCTTTCATATCATGTGTCTATGACCTTTGTAAGGCATAAACATAATATTCGATAAGTACTAATTTAATTAGGTTGTCTCTTAGCTTATTTGAAAGCTAATAATATTATCTATAATTTTATGTTTATTCCAAAACTTAATTTGGAAGTATATTATGCCTAAAATTATGAACAATATGAAATTTCTATCAAATTTTGATAACTTTACTTTTGCTCATTAATTTGACCATATCTAGAATTGTTGACAATATTTTTGTGTGATATCAAAGCCATAAGTTAACCAACATCTAAAACTAAAACTCTCATTCAGATCATTTTTCATAATTTGTAGCCTATAATTGAGTTTTGTTTATCTTAATCAATTGTGTCTTATTGTAATTAATACAACAAAACCCATATAATTAATACAATCATTGAGAAGTTATTTTTATATATAATTTCTATATTAACCACTTACATATATAGATATCAACATATAAAAGAAAATGTAAATTTATGTAATGAAGAAAAAATTTCAACAATTTACATATGTAAAAAAATAATAAATAAGAAATGAATAATTATCTGCCTGAAAAATTGATTTCAAACACTAATTTTATTTATATAGAAATGACTTTGAAAAAATATTTATATGAAAATTATTATTATGTATCAATGAATTAAAAAAGAATTAATTTCATCTTAATAAATTAGACATTAATGTGATTTTAGATAAATTGTTCATCCTTGTATATTAAGTAAAAGTTTTCTTACATGATTTTATAAAAATAATTATTACTATAACTTTTATTTTGTATATAATTTCTATATTAATAAATTTATATATAGATATTAATGTATAAAAGAAAATTCAAATTATGCACATTAAGAGAAAATATTTAATAATTAGCATACGTGAAAAGATAATAAATAAGAAATGAATAATTATGTGTTTAAAATCTAATTTTAGTCATTAATTTTACTCATAATTTATATATCAAACAAATAAAATATTCAATAAAATTGGTTAACTCATAAGATATTAAGCAAGAAATAAATACATTTATATTAAATTATTATAATAATAAATTAAAGAAATTTAATTTAATCCTAATAATTTAAACTTAATGTGGTTTCAAGTATTTTGTTCATTGGCTTGAGTAAAGTGTACATTGTTTTACTTGTTTTATAAAAAATATTATTTTACATGAATTTTATTTTATATATAATTTTTATATTAATAAATTTATGCATATAAGATGTTAATTTATAAAAGAAAAATTTAATTTACATAAGTAAATAATAATCTTTAATAATTTACCTAACTGATAAGACAATTAATAAAATAAAATAATGATTTGTCTTAAAATTAATTTTAAACATTAATTTTAGTCGTACTTTTCATCTTAAATAAAATAAAACATTCAATAAATTTACATGATAGTAAGCAAGACAAATTAAAATTATTATAACAATGAGTTAAAAAAATTATTTTCACTTTAACAATTTAGATATTAATATAGTTTTAGGTAAACTATTAATTCACATAAGTTATGTTAACATAGTTGCAGGTAAACTATTCATTCCTGTACAATAAGTGTAAATTATTGAAAAGGATATATGTATATGTATGTGTGTACACACACATACAAAACTCCCAGTATTTGCATTATTCTCTTCAAGCCAAAGTCTTCCACTTTATTCATGAGAAAAGTTGGAATTTATCAAATATTTTGCACTCAAGGCATCCCCAGGTTTAGTAGCTGAGATTCTGAATATTACTATACCTATTTTACAGCAACAGGATTGCAGAGTTTGGTCTTTTTCAGATTCTGGCAGTCTAATGACCAAAGTTTCTTTCTGCTTCCTTCATCGTACAAACCAACCTCTAAATTGGTGAAAGCTCAATTGGAATTTGGAATAATAATATCTGTCTGTCTAAATCGTTTATTTTTTGTCTGCATAAATGTTTCCATGTGTAGCCTTTGCTGCAATAATTGTGAATCTTCTTCTCATCTCTTTCTGCAGTGTCCTTTTGCTATTCAGATTTGGCAATGGTTGGGTAGCAAAATTCAATAAAATTTGGATCTTTCTTCTTTCCATTCGGTCATCATTGTTTGCTCAAATCAATAGAGTCCTCAACTAGAAAGTGTCTATGCTTGGACCAGTGTTAAATGCTTTCTCAATAATTTGATATTGTAGAAATCAATTAAGGTTCTAAAACAAAGTTGTCTCTTATCAACAAGCTATATATTTGATCACTGCTGCAACTAATCTCATTGGTAATAACACAAATAGTCATATGTCTTCTTCTATTACTAAATTCCAAATTCTTCATTCCTTCTCCAATAGAGGGAAGCTGATCGAATCTGAAATTAAAAAAATTATCTTAAAAATAGGTAAAAAAGATAGAAATAGATAAAAGATAGAAAATAGGAACTTGATCCTAACTGCTACCTGCGGATAGAACCAAAGTTATTAAAAGAAGCTTAAGCTCGCATACAAGAGAAAACACTTAATTCATTATAAGTTATTGTTCTCCTCTACATAAGTTTCTATGTATAAGAAATTAGAAGAAAACAAATAACAGAAAACAAATCGTATAATGAACTAAAGATAAGATAATAAAAAACAAATCCTAAAGATATAATATTAAAAAACAAATGCTAAAGATAAGATAATATAAAACAAATCTTAATTTTAATTGAATTAAAGATAAGTTAAAATATTTATTTCATCTAAACATTTCTAATCATGATTTTCAAATTGTAGATATGAAACAATTATTGAATTAGATATTGTCAAGTTCATTTCATTCCCTTCCTCTTCAAAGTAATTCCTCGAATCAAGTAGGTTCAATCATTCCTGTAAGATCTTGTTTTAATTAGAATATATAATTTTGGTAATTAATTATTGTGAAATTTAGAATTATAGAAAGAAATAATATTAGAATATTAATTAGATAAAAACTTAAATTTATTTTCAATTATAAAATGTAGAATCAGAAATTATAAATAGACAAGGTTAATAAGATAGTCTAAGTAGAATAAACTAAAATTAATAAATGGAAGAATGAATGAATTCTTAAAATAGGTAATTAAACATTGAAGAATTTTCAAATAAGTATAAGGCATAAGAAATTAGAAGGATAAATTTAAAATAGTAATATGGATTTTTAAAATAAAAATTTGAATTTTATAATTAAATATATAAATAAAATAAATTAAATAAATAGATTTATAAAAGTTAAGGAAGAGAGGAAGGAGAGTTTCTAGTTAGATCGCTAGGCCAATTACTGGCAATTTAACAAAATAAAATGCATAAATGCCTTCCTTGTTCCTTTCAAACCACCATTGAAGCTTCGTTTTCAACCTTGCGCCTTCACCTATCTCCTAGCTGCCCAGCCTACCATTCAAGCTCTTCTTACTCGTCATGGCCACATCTAGCACCTAGGAATAAAATAGGGTAAATTTGAATGGTGGGGAAGCTATATAAACACACTCTGATTCAAGTATCAAAGCATCAACTCAACAACCTCCTTCGCAATTCTCCTTGAATCCTTATCCTCTTTGATTCATTTTAATTCATATAGCTTTGAAATAATCCCCACGACAATTCTATCAAAGAAATTTGAAGAAACAGTGAAGGAATCACGAATTTGAATGCACGTTGGAGCTTCATCGAAATATGCATTTTCTCATTGAAAAATTCTAAATTGAGGTAAGAGGAGTTATTTTTTCTTCAATTTTTATTGCTAGAACTATTCTAGGTTGTTTGAATTTGGATTTCTGAAAGTTGAAAACTCTAAGGTGAATGAATTCATTGAAAACAATTTGAACTCGAAACATTCAAATTTCAAATTCAAAGTAAATTAATTTTGTTAATTTAAGTTGTTCTTGATGAAATTGTAAATTAAGTAGGTATTGTAGTTAATATTCAAAGGATTCTGGATATAGAATTCTCTAGAAATAAAAAATTGACCCAGAACATATTTCGCGTTCATGTTCTTGTTTTGTAATTCAAATATGCTAAAATTTTAGTAAATTGATGTACAAATTGATTATTTCCAACCTTAGGTGAGTTGAATGTTATAAAATAAACTCAAAAGAGTAAAAAGGGAAGATTATAGCAAATTTAAAACTCATTTCAAGCCAAACCAGCCCCTCTTCTTAAGGAAGAAGATGACTAGGGTCAAAATGACCATTTTGCCCCTAGGATTAAAATTACCAAAATGTCCTTGTGTTAAAATTTAAAATTTTACTATTTTTAATACTTAAAAAAAAATAGCAGGTGTGTTTTACATTAATACTTAGAAAATTATTAGCAATTACAAAGTAAAAATGGGAGATAAAAGCTTATAAAATAATTTTGTATGAAAAAGACCAAAATGCCCCTAATTTAGAAATTTAAAATTTTGTTCTTTTTGTTATTCTAATTAAGAGAAAAGATAGTCAGGGTATCCTACATTAATACTAAGTAGATTTAAAACATTCATAAAGTCAGAAATGTGATAAAAATTTATTAATTTTTTTTTTCAAAAAATGACCAAAATACCCCTAATTCAATTTTTTTGAAATCTTGAAGTTTTAAAGATATGCTATTTAGTCAATACATTATATGTCTTAGAAAAACTGTTCTAAACTAAGTATTTAATTAGAAATAAAATTTTTTAAAAAATGACCAAAATTCCCTATGATGAAAAATTACAAAAATACCCTTTCTACTAAAAATTTAACCAAACTAAAATTTTAATATCTCATTTCATCCTAATGGATAACAATTATTCAGTATGCATGTTATAAAAAGAAAATTTGAAATAAAGCCATAAAAGGCAAGTAAAATGACTAAAATACCTTTTTTATATGAATTGATAAAATTAGAAAATTTTAACTAAACTTTGTAATTACAAAGATTGTCCTTATGACTTCCTTTGAGGTTGTGTGTATTATAATTGTTGATATATATAAACCTATCTTTGATCATGACTAATTTGACTGATAAATGAAAACATTCATTGAATAAACCCTAGGATAGTAGACAATGAATTATGAAGAGTTCGATAAGTCTTTGTGACGTAATGATCCGTCCCACAGAATGATATTTGGCTAGAAAAAGCCAAGATGATTGATAAATTGGCCAATTGATATTATTATGAATGAATGATTGATATGAGATGGGATTTAACATTAGTGGGTGTGAGTTAGATTTTGTACTTAGAGACTTGATCGAAAAAAGGCAGAAAGTAGTCGTTAATCGTAATTCATGTGAGATACAAGATTGGAGGAGTGCAATGAGTTGACTACAGTAGGTACTTGAGGAATGTATGCAGGTTGTGGAAGTCTTTTGGGGTGTAGAGACACCAAGTTTATGGGGCGCTCTAGAAAAGAGGGTTACACCAAGCAGACTTGGCAACCCCGATGTTGTAGAGCATTATCAAGATTGGTAGAGAGTATCTGAGTCTTGTACCAGATCAGAATAAGTACTCCCGATTGTCACCCAAAATTGCAAATTATCGGATGAACGATATGTTTTGCATAAGTCCTTAGGAGTCAATAGTAAGAGGCAGCAAATGGCCCTAATACACTAGTAATAAATTAATAGGACGTATGATGGTAAGTTGAGAGTAAACGTTAACTTTTACAGTTATGCCTTTGGATGTGTATAATGGAGAATAGGTGACTCATTCCTACAAATCCTACATTTTTTAAAAAAAAAATGTCTGACAACTTTCATCCTTTATTCCACTTATCCATCATGCCACTCTATGGACAATGGACCAGAGATCCACTATACTAGTTGGACACCTACACCAGCTTTGTTCAATTTACCTTCTTTTCTACTGACCCTTTCTCAATGACTTTACCATGTCAGATTAATCTTCCTATAATTTTAACTCAAACTACACCACCCTGATTTTTTGATTCACCACCCAGAATTCCATCCCATCCTCAATGTAGGTAGCAAACTAACCCTAACCAACCCTCTTCGACATCACCTGCCAATGCCACCAGACCACCTAGGAGGGAGGAGTCATCGGAGGAGGAAGATCCATCAAAATGCTCCGAGTGAAGTAGAGAATGAAGAATAACTAAATTTCATTGTTTGATATGTATCAATAATGTACTTGTTGCCTTGTAATACCGTATCCTGACCTTTACATGTAATGAAGTCAACCTTATTTTCCAATATCCATATACAATAAATGATCATTTATAAATATATATATACACATAACACTAGTAAGAAATGAAGTCGTTACAATTTCCTTCCTCTTCAAAGTGATTCGTCCTTGAATCAAGTTTATTTTGATCAACATTCTTGATTGTAGGACACTTTTTAATTGTATTTACTTATTTTCCATCTTGCAAGCTTTTAGAACTTTGATAGGTCTTCCTAATGGCTAATATAGGATTCAAAATCTTGCAAGGTCCACCGAGATCCTTTAGAAGATAATCATCACTTAAAAACAAAAGGTTAGAACATAAAATTCTATATTCCTTCTTCAGAGTCATTTCTTCAATTCCCTTGAAAAATTATTCATCATAATGAAATAATAGGTTAGTATAAAAACAATTCAACTCCTTTTCTCTCAACTCCTTATCTCTTAACTCCTTTTTTCTCAACTCCTTTTCTCTCATCTCCTTTTCTCTCAATTGCTTTTTTTCTCTTATCTCTTTTTCTCTCATCTTACACTCTCTTAAGATTTTAATTTGATCCACATATGAATCAACAGGTTTGAGCAATGTTAATACAATGGTACATTCATCCATGAAAAGGGTATACCTATTTTTGTACCCATCATGTGTGGCTTTTTTTTTATCAAATTGCCATGGACGCCCTAGAAGTAGATGTCTAGCATGCATCGGTGCAACATCACAAAGAACCTCGTCTTTGTATTTGCCAATGGAAAATGAAATCAAAACTTGTTTAGTCACCCTTATATATCCATATTCATTCAACCACTTAAGTCTATATGGATGAAGATGTTTTTTGGTTGACAAGTTCAATTTCTCAACCAATAAGGTGCTAGCCACATTGGTACAACCTCCACTATCAATAATTGTGTTACATACCTTGTCATTTACGTGACACCGAGTACGAAAAATATGTTCACGTTGTTCCACATCTTCATCTTCCTTAGGTTGTATGCTAAGAGCATGCATTGTAACAAGTGCATAATCTTGTCTTCTCCTTTCACTATTTCTCCCATTTAAGTACTCTTCTTCCTCCTCATCAAGTTTTACATTTAGAGCCTTTAATAGATATTGAACATCCTTCATGATCAACTTGAGTTCAGGATCTCCTCCACTCATGGTTAAAATGTTAAATTCAAGAGTCAAAGCTTCATAACCTGCCGATAGAACCAACACTATAAAAGTTTTTTAACTCAAGAACAAAAGGGAAGCTCTCACATAATAGAAAACACTTAATTCATTAAAATTTGAGTTATTGTTCTCCTCTACATAAGTTCCTATTTATAAGGAATTAGAAGAAAACAAATAACAGAAAACAAATCCTATAAATTTGAACTAAAAATAAGATAATAGAAAATAAATCCTAAAGATAGGATAATAGAAAATAAATCTTAAAGATAAGATAATATAAAACAATTCCTAATTTTAATTAAATTAAAGATAAGATAATTTCAAGTATTTATTTCATTTAAACATTTCTAGTTATGATCTTCAAATTGTAGATATGAAACAATTCTTGAATTGGGTATTGTCAGATTCATATTAGAAGCCTCCTCCTACACCTAGCATCAAGGAGGTTCTTCGGCATCCCTTTGGTGCCAATGAATCAAATGTAATACGATTTTTAGTTGCGATGAGGGGACAATAATACAATAACAATAAAGAATCCAATCACAAAGTAAATATAGTCAAAATAGATTCTTTAACTTGCAAGAATTTGTAAGGAGTAACAACAAATAAATGAGAATAACAAATAATCACAATCATATAAACATAAAAAAAATTTAACATGGGAAAAATCCTCTCAAAATAAGGATAAAAAATCACATGTCGTCAAGACCAAAGAAATGACTCCACTATAATTAACAATGGTACAAAAGAGTCTTAATCAAGTGTTCAAAAGAGTGTTAACAGCTAGACAAACAACAAAGCCATATATATTACAAATAGAGAACCAAGAAGATGAAAAACTCAAAGAACAAAGCTACTATGCAAACTCAATATCTCACAGATATCTTTTTAATGATCTAACCATTTAGAATGAAGAATTAGATGTTATGAACCAAATGTCAAAATTTCAGTTGATCCAACAGTAAACAAATCTGTAGTTGCAATTTTACAGTGAATGCTCTATGTATGAGAAAAAATTACTTTCTCTTTTCTCTCATACTATTGTTGTTCTCTTTTGTTTGAGACCTAACTGCCTCTCTCCTATTTTCTCATATCCCACTCCACTTAAATAAGTGAAAAACCTAGTGGGTTTCTCAATTTTGGATTTTTCTCCACATAGGAAGGGAGCTCAATATCTAATATATCTCCCTCACAACTATGTGGAGAGAACCACCAAACCAACAATTTCACAAGTTTCAAACTTTCCTCTTGGTAATGCTTTAGTTATCATATCAACACCATTATCCTCAATATGGATTTTAACCAACTCCAACAACTTAGCGTCTAAAACATTATGTATCTAATAATACCTTACATCAATATGTTTGAACCTTGAATGAAAAGTTGGATTCTTACCAAGATAGATAGCTCTTTTACTATCAACAAATAATGGATATTTGTCCTACACAAAACCAAACTCCTACAAGAACTTCTTCATCTATAACAACTCCTTGTATACTTTAATAATGACAATAAACTTTGTCTCTATAGTAGACACTGTCACACACGTCTATAGCTTTGATTGTCAAGCCACAACTTCTCTTGCAAACTTAATCAAATAGTCTGAAGTGAACCTTTTGGAATCAATGTCTCCAGCCAAATATGAATTTGGGTAGCCCACCAAAATAAACTTATCTCCTTTAAAGCAAAACTTCATATTAACAGTACCTTGAACATACCTCAAAGTCCATTTCATGGCATTCCAATGCTCTTTACTTGAGTTTGACAAGAATATACTGACTATACCAACAACATGTGCAATATATCTTATTTGTATACACCATTGCATACATCAAACCACCTACCGCAGATGCATAAGGAACTTTCTTCATATATGACTTTTTAAATTCATTTGAAGGACTCTATTTAATACTCAGTTTTAAATGAGTTGCAAGAGGAGTGTTCACTATCTTAACATTTTCTATCTAAAACCTCTATAACACCCTATTAATATAGTGCTCTTATGACAACCAAAACTTCTTTTTCTTTCTCACGAATGATTCGTATACCAAGAATCTGTTTAGCATCTT
Source organism: Pachyrhizus erosus (assembly GCA_026544285.1). NCBI lineage: Eukaryota > Viridiplantae > Streptophyta > Magnoliopsida > Fabales > Fabaceae > Pachyrhizus > Pachyrhizus erosus. The sequence goes on along the minus strand of JAMLFT010004828.1, from coordinate 5,452 downwards.
CCATATCTTTCATGATAAATAGCTTACCCAATTTCTTCTTCAACATGTTAATCTTGGAAACATTTTTCTCAAGAATAAGCATGTCATCAACATACAATAACAAGATAATGAAGTTGTTATTAGAAAATTCTTTTACAAAGACACAATGTTTAGAAGTAATTTTCTTATGTTCTTGCTCACACATAAAAGACTCAAACTTCTTATACCATTGCATTGGAGCTTACTCCAAATCATATAAACTCTTTCTCAACCTACATATATAGTCTTCCTTGTCTTTAACCTGAAAATCATCAAGTTGCTTCATGTAAATCTCCCTTCAAATCACCATTCAGGAAAACAGTTGTCACGTCCATTTGCTTTACCTGCAAATTAAGAGTATCAACCAAATTCAAAATGGTTCTAATGGACGACATCTTCATCATAGGTGAGAAAATCTCATGAAAATCAATGTCTTTTCTTTGGTTGAAGTCTTTCGCCACTAATTTGGCTTTATACCTTGTAGACACAAAATTACTCTCATGTTTCACCCTAAAAGTCCAATTATTTTCTAAGGCTTTCTTGCCCTTAGGCAATTTCACCAAGTCATAAGTGTGATTATCATGCAAAGATTTCATCTCATCTTTTTGCATTGCATCCAACCATCCTTACTTTTCAAGTCCTATTTAAAACATTTAGGTTCTCCCCCATCAGTCAAGGCCACATACTCATTGGAATAATACCTTGTAGAAGATTGTTTTTGCCTATTGGACCTCTTAAGTTGAACTTGTGATGGTTCAGGTTCATAACAAGATTCTTATCATATTACATGTCATGTTCCTCTTAAACATCATTAATAGGAACATTTAATTTATCTCCTAGTTGTTGATCATCAACATCATCATGATGTTCACCATGTTGAACACTATCCTAAGCATTATCTAGATTGTGAATAGGCAACTACATAAGATCAACATTAGTCAAATTTATATCTTTCTTGGGTGTAGTCTTCTCCACCTTATCAATGTCTTCAATGGTTTAGTCTTCCATGGACTGCACATCACGACTTCTAACTAACTTCTTCTCAATAAGATCATACAACTTGTAGCCAAATTCATCTTGGCCATAACCAATAAAGATGTAATGTCTTGTCTTTGCATCCAACTTGGATCTTCCAACCTTTGGCATATGAACAATTGTCTTGCAACCGAAGACATGTAAATGATCATAACCCACATTCTTACCAAACCATTTTTTTTTAGCACTTCACTATCAAGGACAAATGTGGAGTGGGATTAATGACATGCATTATTGTGTATAATCCCTTACCCTAAAAATGTTTGAGTAACCTAACATCTAAGAGAATACACCCTACTCTCTCTAGAAGTGTCCTATTCATCCTCTTTGTTAAACCATTCAGCTTAGGAGTTTTAGGAGGAGTCTTCTAATGTGTAATAACCTGCTACTTGTAATAGACAACAAAGAGGCCACAATACTCATCATCATTGTTAGTACAAATGCATTTCAACTTCTTGCCTGATTGCCTTTCAATCAAAGCATGAAATTGGATGAACTTTTCAAGCACTTGGTCTTTTCTTTGCCAAGCATAAACTCATAGTTTCCTGGAACAATCATCAATAAAGGTAATAAAGTAAAGTGTACTACTAAAATATTTTACCTTTAATGGACCACAAACGTTAGAATGCACCAATTCCAACAACTCTAAATTCCTTGAAGGAGGATGCTTCTTGAATGATACTCTAGTTTTCTTACTAACCATGCAATGAGAATATGTCTCCAATTTTGCGCTTTTTAACCCTTGAAAACCTTTCATTTTAGCTAAACAATTTAATCCTTTTTCACTTATATGACTAAGCCTTAGGTGCTACAAAGATGCCTCAATTTCTATGACATTCACACTATCTTTAGCAACAAAAGCTTTTGTTTAATACAATCTAGACGATTTCTCTCCTCTGGCCACAACCAAGTTACCTTTGGTGAGTTTCCACTTTCCAAAACCAAAGTGGTTATCATAACACCATTGTCAAGCATCTACACAAAAATCAAATTAAAACAAATATCAATACCATGTTTGAATCCTCTAAGCAAAAATTGCATTCTTATGTTGGTTGCTAGGCAACATCACCAACACCAATCTCCAAAATGACTAGAAGTATAAGATGTGAAGAATTCCTTCGTTAGTGTAACATGTAATGTAGCACTATTATCAACTATCCACATGCTCTAATTTGATACAAGATTAATTGACTCATGGTCACAAAGAATAACAAGATAACCACAAGTAATAGTAGCAACATGATCATCATCGTTATGATCCTTCTTTTTTTGCTCACCCTTCTTGTCTTTGTTCTCCTTTTTTCATAGAAAGAAATTCTTATATATGTGTCCTATTTTATGACAATAATAACACTCCACAATCTTGTATCTAGACTTGGACTTACTCTTACTCTTTTCTTTATCACCATTTGATTCCTTTTTTTTTACTTCTCACTCTATTTTTAGTAATAAACACCTTAGACCGATACTAAAAACCTTGTGTCTTCCTTCTCATCTCTTCATAGCACTGCTCTTTACCGTTTGCAAAGAAGTAATACCATTAGAGGCAAAGTTAGTAATAGAAACTTGAAATGTCTCCCAATATTCAAGTAAAGTCTTTAATAGCCATAATTCCAAAACTTCATAATCAAATTTGATACCCATTTTTTATAGTTGATCTAGAAGCCCTTTGAAATTCATTTAAGTGATATGAAATGGAAGAACTTTTCTTGTACCTCAAATTCATCAGATAATTCAACAAATACAATTTATTATTCCCTGATTTAAATGCATACAAGAACTCAATCTTCCCCCACAAAGTTTTAGCATGTGCCTCATTTGTAATGTGATTATAAATATTGTCTTCTACAAATTATCGAATAAAATCATAGTTTTGTTGATGTTGAAAATCCTAGTCTTTATTATACATAGAATGCAACTTCTAAGTAGAAAGGAAAATGCATTTTATTCACAAATAACAAGTCTTTCATTTTTCCCTTCCATAAGTGATAGTTAGTGTCATTCAAAATAACCATTTTTGTATTTGCCTTCATCTTCAAGCAAGTCAAATAGTCTTAAACTAACAAAAAAAACTCTAATGTCATTGGGATGAGGGGACAACAACACAATAATAATAAACAATCCAATCACAAAGTAAATGTAGTGGAAATAGAAACAACAAATAAATAATAATAACAAATCACCTCAGTTACATAAGAGATACCAAAGATTTTTAACGTGAAAATTTTTATCTCAAAATAAGGGTAAAAAATCATGGGTCGTCTAAACCAAACAAATAGTTCTACTATGATCAACAAGGTCGTAAAAGATTCTCAATCAAGTTCACAAAAGAGTGCTCAAAGTGAGACAAATAACAAAGTCATAAAAATTACGAATAGAGAATCAAAAAGATGAAAAATTCATAAAACAAAGTTACTATACAAAATTAATATCTCACAACTTAGACCTTCTTTTAACAATCCAACTGTTCAGTATAAAAAATCATATCTTGCAAACCTACTGTCAAAATTTTAGCCTGATCTAACAATGAAAAAAATCTATAGTTATGATTTTATGGTGACTACTTTGTGTATTAGCGAAAATTATTTTCTCTCTTCTTCTCTCTCAAGCTGCTAGTGCTCTCTTTTGTTTGAGAGCTAACTATCTCTTCCCTCTTTTCTCATACCTCTCTCCACTTAAATAAGTGAGAAATCTAGTGAACTTATCAATTTTGGATCTTTCTTTACACAAGAAGGGGACCCAATACCCAACAAGTTTAAGGTTTAACTTATAGTAAGGGCTGGACTAAATTGTGGCTTCAAATGGACTCACAAATCCTAGTTTCAACTTTCAACACTCTTTCTATTATCCCATTGAAGATAAAAAAAATGGAAAAATTGTTTGGCTCTGCTTAGCAAATTGCAGTTTGTGGTTTCTCATATTTTTTGAAAAGGAAATTCTTGTGTAGATAGCTTATGATGCAAGATTCTTGGAGAATTTTGCTTAAACTTCACAGATCTATCAATTCTTCCTACTTTTGTTCCTTCAAGAAGTGGTTTGAGACTATAAATGGCTTTCATCACTTGAAGCTAGCTCCAAGATGAGAATTGATGAAGTTTTTCCATAAGAAAAATACCTTGATAAGGAGCAAAAAAATGTACTCTCTAGAGTCTAGAGAGAAGGACTAGTGCTCTCACAATGAGAATAACTTCAAATTTTCATTTATGAGTTAAGTTGACTTTATATTTAACTTTAGAGTCATTTATACACAAAAATTCTATGTCAAAGTCAAACTAGACTAACTTTCTAAGTAAGCTAAGTAGTGCCACATGGACAAAAGGCCAAAGAGAGTAGAATGTTGGGCTTTTAGGCCCACATAAGTAAAGACCCAATTTTAAAGACCTAAAAACACATTCCTATGCTACATGGGCTCAAAATATAAAGCCCAACAAAAGTCTTATTCTACTTGGCCAATATACAAGACCCAAAATACCTATTTTAAAGTGTCAAGCCTCAAGGTCCAACCATTATCTACATATATGAAGGTTTTGGTCCAAAATAGGCCCAACAGAAAGCCCAATGGGCTTAGGCCCAAACTTTCTTCAAATTCTTTTTTCTTGATCTTCTATCATTGCCAGATAATCCTTTATCAGCTTGCCTACAAGTTTACATAGCTTTTGGCTATCATGGGTTTTGGTTCATGTTCCCTATGCTTGTTCTCTTTTTCTATTTTTTTTAATAATTTTCATACGTGTTGCATATGATTGGTAGAAGTAGAGGTGTCAACCTTATTAGAATGTCTACTTTTATAATGATGTTTTTGTATACTTTGTTCATGAATACCTATCTATCTACATTATACATACACACATATAATATACGTACACTAATATGTATAAAGTTTTTGTTAATTAATTTTTGTTTTGATAGACCACAAATATCTTTTATTGGAGATAATCCTATTTGAACCTGATAGAATTAATATAGACAACAAAGTTCTCCCTCCAAATATTTATTGTAGTTACGATTCTAAGACTTGAACTCATGACTTCTAATTAAGTTGGAATAATTTCACCTATAAAGTTTTAAAACTTAGTTGATCATTAAAAGACAAAATTTTAACTTTCATGAAGTTCAACCCTAAATAGAGACTAAAAACCTAGTTTTCACCTAAGGATATATAGTAGGTTAATATGGGTTTTAAATTTTAAATTAACAAATAAATAGTTTTCAAGATAAAATCCCAAATAAATTAATAAAATTTTATTTTCATAATTTTAAATTTTAGGAAATATTATCATATTATTTTTTAATATCACTATTTTTGTGAAAATTTTGATAAAAAGAGAAAAAAACATCATTTCACACTTACAAAAATTATTTTATGAATTAAAAATATATTTTAATTTTGTCTACTGAT
>JAMLFT010004827.1:0-18747 GCA_026544285.1 Pachyrhizus erosus | reverse complement strand
ATACTCATATATAAAAAAATAACTTACTATTTAATTTTTAAAAGAAAATTATATAATAAATAAAATATTACTATATAATATTTAAATTATCAAAATTATATATAAAAGACATTTAAGTGAAAATTTTAATTCTTCATTAAAAACAATTAAGAATAGTAAATTCAATTACATCTCACAATTATTATAATGTTAAAAGTTCAATTTAATGGTAAAAAAAATTCATGTAAAGTTTACTATATATATATATAGATAATATAATATTTTAAAAAATAATAATATGATAGTATATTAGTTTTCTCAGTTTCAAAATTAAATCTATGCATGTATAATATAACGATGTATTTATATAAGAATTAATAGTTTAAAAATTCATAATCTAATAGTTAAAAATATATTTTTGAAAATAATTATCACTTTTTATTACATATAAGGATATATTTTTATTTCATTTTAAGATATTATAGGTGTTTTTTTACTATGTTATCCTTTTTTTATTACTTTTCATTTATTTTATTTAATTAATATATTAAATATAATAATTATAAACATAGTCATATATTTAGAAATATATAATTTCTATTAAATTATTTTTTTAAAATTATTTTTAAATACATCTATTTATATATAATTTATATAATAATTCCTTTTTTAAATAAATATGGTCACTAAATTCTCTATTAATATTTTATCATATTAATTCAAATTGTTGACAATTATAAACTTAAATTGTAATCAATGACTAAAATTTCTTTAAGTGAAGTTTCATATCAACGACTATCATGAATTTTAAATTTTGACCAACAACTAAATTTGCTTTAATTGAAGTCTACATATATAAATAGATTGCATCTAAAATGCAAACAATCGATTAGAAGAAACTAAAAAAAGTATTTCACAAATTTGAAAAATTAAAAGATGTAAATTTTAATATAGAGATTAGAAAAGATAAACCCTACATATAAGAGACTAAAATAAATTTAAGAAAAAAAAAGCTAGTTAATCTTATACATTGTGCTTGTTAGAGGTTTTGCATTGCATCATTAGGATTTCCATCTAGAATTCAAGCATATTATTTTGATACTTTGTTTAACTTATATTTTTTTCTTTCGTTGAATTCTTTTTTAATAGCATGATTCAAGATTTTGCATTGCATTATAGCATCAAACCTCCCTGAAGCTTTGTTATGTTAGTGTGTGTTCTCTTAAAATGGTCATTAAATCTTATGAAATTTGTACCAATATCTAAATCTTGCAATAGGAATATGTCATATGATGATCTTTAAGCAAGTTAATGATTAGTATGAAATCTCTTGTTTGAATGCTTGTTCTGACTTTTACTACAAATGTGAGATTTAGAGCCAAACTATGGGATCATTCATTGTCAAAGTTATTTTACCCTTATTCTTTTTGCTTGAATGTGAGCTCGATATTTTTGTTCTCTCTAGAACATGCTTTGAAACTTGTTTCAGGTTGTACAATTTTGTTTATGTGAATGAGCACGATTAAGGCAATAGACATTTGTTTTTAAAACTCTAGAGTTAAAATTAATTTAACCCATAGTTCATTCACACAAACAAAATTACACAACCTCAAATAGGTTATAAAGCAAGTCCTATAGAGCATAAAGATATCAAACTCGCACTTAAGCACAAAGAATAGGGATAAAATAACTTTGATAATGAACAATCCCCTAATTTCTATAAATCTATCATTTGTGGTAAAAGTTAGTGCAAACATTTAAACAAGAGATTTCATGCTAATCATCAACTTGCTTAAAGATCATCATACTTAAGTATTTAATTAGGGACAATTAAGTTTGTAACAAAAAGTGATAGTTATAATAAAGTGATAGTTATAATATTTAGGTCCCAAAAGTGACTAAGAGAATACTTATAACATAGCCAAGAGTGATAAATTCATAAACTTGTTTTTGTAACCTAAGTTTTGGTTAATGGAACCCCTCTTGGGTTGAAGTAGAATTAGACATTCTGAATTCTTAATTTCCTATTTAGCACATACATACACAATGACTAAAAAGAGTATCCTTCAAAATCTAAAGACTAAAAAATATATATTTAAATTTGGAGGACCAAAAATAAAAATGAGTCAAATTTGAGAGATAAAAAACTTATTTAAGCCAAAATTATTTTAACTCTTATTTTTTAAAATACATTTTGTCGTTTTAAAAATTATATTTCAAAATAAAAAATTGCAACCACTTTAGACAAGACATTAATTTTCTATGTGAAATTCGATGGGTCTTCAAAACAATCAAAGGATATGGTCAACCATAGATTGTTATTTTTTCATACCTTTTAAGCTTAAATTATTTTTGGTCCTTGATAAATATATAAATTTTGTTTTTGGTCCTTAATAAAATTTTCTAACTTTTTGATCCTTATTAAAAATTTTATTTCTTTTTTGTCCTTAAAGTGCTTTAGATAATGCTTTGAACAGTAAAATAAAGTGATTTAGATAACACTTTAGGTATAAAAACTAAAGTAAAAAATTATTAGGAATAAAAAAATTAGAAAAAATTTATTGGAGTCCAAAATTAAAATTTACAAATTTATTAGAGACAAAAAACATATTTAAGCCTACTTTTTAAGTATGAGACAACAACCATAATGTCTTTAGTAAAATCACAAAAACCTAAACAAAACATATTTTTGTTTCTACTCCTTTGCCATCACAGCTTACAACACCACTTTGTCATGTGTTGTCACAATCTTGCATGATAGGTTCTCCATCCTCATAGAGGTCACCATTGCGAACTAAAGCATGTAGGCCCTTAGAACAATGTGTTCCATCGTCGGGTGGTTTTATTATAGGGATGGATGTGATTTTAATTATTTTTTGGGTTTTGGGTTTCATGGGTGACAATTGTGCTTATGCGTGTTATGATTATCATTATGTGAATTTCCAATCTTTGGATTTATATTTTAGGAAAATAAGGGAAAATTGAATTTCTTGTGGTGTAGTGTGCTTTTTTTATTTTATTTTTATTTTTTTATGCCTTCAATGTTGTGTTCTTAGCAAAATTAATGGTTATAGGTTGTTGCATGAGAGAATAAATGTTATCTCCTTTGTAAAGAGCTTAGCACCTTCACTTGCTTTTTACAACATGTCTAATACACCTAACTTTATAGCCAATTGCAATGCCATGGAAAACATAATGTAGTTGTGAAGTTGCATAACATACAAAAAGCTTGCCTTGTGTTCTAATTCTTATGTTTCCTTTATTTTCTCTTTGCCATAAACTTGCTTCAAATTTGGAAAGAGAGGTCATAGTGAAAGTTTATGGTTGTGATAGAAGAAGTATAATATTCAAAGGAGAAAATTACACATTGTATATAATAATTTTAATTGTTGAAAATTAATATAAAAAATTGAAAGAAATCATCTACACCATTAAATATTTTATTAATAAATCTAATGGCTAGAAATTGTTTGTCCATCATAACCCACATGTTTAAGCGGTCTACCTTAGATGTTCTTCAGATTTAGTATGATAAATGTGTGTAATATTTATAGCATTGAATCTTAAATTGTTGTATTTGAGAGTTTGGAAACAAACTATTTTTCTTCACTTAGATTGTTCTTATTTCATAAATGACAAATTTGAGCTTGTGTTTGGAAGTATGCTTGATTGTGATAAATGTGATATCAAGCCTTAAAAGTTATATCTTTTAGTAAAAGGAGTATGTATTGCACAAGTTATGGAGATGATTTTGTCATGTTTTCTTTTTGACTTTTCTTTTGTTTTATCTCAAAATAAATTTATCTAAGTTTTATATTTATAAATTTATCTCTTTAGTCATTGAATTTTTGTTTCTTTATCCAAATTTTCATTTGCAATCCATGTATTAAATGTAGACAAAAATGAGATAATGAGAAACATAAGAACTATCTTTATTGTAAAACTAAGAGGAATTTATTATGGATAGAACTAAAGCAAAACTAGAAAAAAAAACATAGTACTCCATAAACTATCCATGACTTGTAATGCTTATTTTTCATTAAAATCTATACCTAAAATTGAATGAAAATGATTATAATTCTAAAAAAACTCTCATTTAAGAATTTTTTTTAAAATTTATTGAAAAATAACTCCTAAAAATAACTTCTAAGTTCTAAAGATGCTCTCATTTAACAACAACTATTAAAAATATTTTCTTTTAAAAATAACTCTTAAAAATACTATCCTCCGATATTAAGGTTGATATTTATGAGAATAAATTATTATAATAATTTAAATTATTTGATTATTAAAATAATTAATTTATATTCTTAATATTTATAGAAAAATAAGTGATTAAATTATATTGTTGTAACTCTTATAACTATTACACCATTAAATAATTTTATATAAAATGTGAATTTTGTTGATTCAACCGTTGAATTATAATTTTATATTATCATGATTATTTATGTCAAAATTTGTAAAAATTAAACAATAATAAGAAGATGATCAAATGATCCATATTTTTGTATATATTGAAAAAATATTATATCTATTTTGATCTATATGAATGAAATATCAAATAATTTTGGATTAATATGCTTTTTTATATATATGATCTATATGATTGAAACTTTCAATATAATAGTGAGTTTTGAAAAAAATTATTCAATTAATGATATAATAATTATAAAAGTTATATCGATATAAGTTGATCATTTTCCTTATAAAAAATAAAAATATGAAAATAAAATTATAACTTTAATATATATAATTGGATAAGGTGAATATTTAGATTTGTGCTCCCGACCTCATTTTTAGAAGTTATAGAAAAATTAAAATTAAATTAAAATTAAATTGATATCACATATTTGACTTAATTGCTTAACTCTAATAAAGAGAAAGACATCATCCCATTTTTGAAAATAATTATTTTTTCAAAATATTCTTTTTGAAAATTAACTTCCAGAATTATTTAGAAAATATTTCATTCCTCCCAAAAAAAATGTTAAAATTTCTAGAAAATAATTTTGAGAAGCCAATTTTGATATAAGTAGTGTTATTTGTATTATAATTTATATAATAACATTTTTTTTATCTATCTATCTCTTAAATAATATTTATTACATCTTTTGTGTCTATTTTTATCTTGCACAATATTTATTATATGTATTAATAATTAAGAGAGATAGACATGAGAGATGTTATATAAATCATTGTATAAATTATTATATGGGATGAATGACCATTTTAGTACTTGAAAGTATAATTTATTGTCGTTTAAGTTCTTGAAAGTATTAAAATTTTAAAAATATCTTCGAAAGTAAAATTTGTTTGTCACTTTAATCCTATTGTTAAAAGATTCTTGTTAAAGTTAACACTTGTGTTTACATTATTTGTCTACATGAAAATTGACTATACATATATGAATGACATATGATAATTCACAATATATATGACAATTGACATGTACACATAAATTACAGGTGATGATTCAATTACTATCATTTTTTTATTAGATTATAGTATATGTACTGTTAATTATTAAATATATATCAAATTGTTACATGTCATCTAAATATGCATTGTTAATTGTCATGCAGATAAATAATGTATCATGTAAAGACAAATGTTAATTTTAACCAAATTTTTTAACAATAAAATTAAAATGACAGATAAATTGTATTTTAAAATTTTAATATTTTTAAGAACCTAAATGATAGAAAATTTCATTTTTGAAGAATAAAATGACAGTTGACCCTTATTGTATTGGTATCCAATCTCCTTTATTATTTACTTACTCACTTTATCCCATACTAGGATTCCCTACAGTTGGCTACATAAGTACAAGGTTTGGTGGCTTCTCATAGTGTGAAAGAAAAATTTGGAGAAATGAAGATTGCCAGCAGACAGAGCCCTTTTCTTTTGTTTTACATTGCTTGGGCCTATGATGGCCACACAGGCATTTTCTTGTCTCTTATTTTTTCTTTAAAAAGAATTAAAACGTAAACATTTTAGCATAATCTATGCTATGTTTTTTTGTTAGTTGAAATTTTGATTTAGCGTTCTTTCAGCTGGTGATTTGGACGTTTTGCGCATTTCTTTTGCTTGCGAGATTGCTTTATTTTATTTGAGAAATTTAATTTAACTGGTTTATTTTTAATTGCTTGTTCCTCTTTTGTATGTTACCTTGTTTGTTTCGGTATCCATTGTGTGCTTTAAATATATGCACTTTGCTTTCATATTTCATGTTTGTATGGTTTATTTACGTCATATATGATTGAAGGAATTTTACTACTTTTATAAAATATCAAATAAACCCTAAATCATATTATGTTAAATTATTAATCTAGATCCATAGAACTTTATCAAAATGTAATTAAATCTTACAACGGTCATAAACAATTGATTAAAGACATTCCTTAATTAAGTCACATTCCATATGAGAGACTTGTGTTTCTCTTTTTGAGGAAAAGAAACTATTTCTTAATTTGATGTCCTAGAGACCATAACTACCTTAAGTTTTAACCTATTAGAATTTTCACATATCAATTTTCTGTTAACAATATAATGACCTCACTAAATTAGATAACTTATATTAAACAAATCTAAATATAAATATTATAATACAAATCGTATTAATTCAATAGGAATTTTAAAATTATAAAATTCCTAACAACTAACACTCGGTGCTTTTAATTTTTGAATATGAAGAGAAAGACGAGGTTGCTCTTAATTTTTAGAGGCTATGATTTGATGCTATGTAGAAAAGTGTGTGTTTAGTAAATTAGAAGGTTTATTTAGCAATGGCCTTACTTGTATTGTTGAGTTAGTTGGAGCAGTCTTGGGCTGGTATTGTTTGGGTCCAAAAAATTCCAAAACCCTCATGAGAAACTCACCGTATCCCGTGCACCTTCACACAGGGGATCGACACACAGAAAGCATTCAATTGATTATTATTCACATTACAATTTATTTATTTATTTGTAGTTCATTAGGGATTCGAACCCTCACTCTCGCACTCACTCATTCACTCAACTTTTATTCTCTCTTCAAAAAAACAGAGCATGGCGCGTCCCTGTCCCGGACCGTTACAACCTGCAACGCTTTTGGGCTCTCCTTCTTTTCCCAACGCCATTGCTTGGTCTGAAGACAACCTCATTGCCGTTGCTTCCGGTCACCTCGTCACCATTCTTGTACTAAATCCATACCTTCTCACTAATTAAATACGCTGTTCACTTTTTTTTCTCTCCTTCTTTTAACTAAGTTTTTTTTTTTTTTGGTTTTGTTTCTTCTTTTTCAGAGACCAGACTTGCCTATTGGTGGACCACGAGGCGTGATTAAAGTCTCCTCGAGCGAGCCTCTTCCCGTAGGGCAAGTAGAAAGAAAAGGTACTGCCATTATTACTGCAACATGTAAATTTTGAAGATTACTTGTTAATTAATCATTAGTGTTTTACTTCACTTGTTAAGTGCATTAGTTAATCTTGGTATGTCTATGAGCTATTTTATGTGTCCTTTCTATGGTAGGAGTGTGTGTTGCAGACCCCACTTTGATTGGTGACATGACTTAAAATGTTTTATATAAGTAGAGGTGTCACTCACTTCATGAGCTAACTTTTGAGGTTGAGATAGTTCTAAACTCAAATTCTAAGATGGTGTTAGAACCTATTCTAGTGGTTATTTGAAATGGCTAGTCATCAGTGTAAGGGGTGTGTGTTGAAAATTTTACATTGACTAGTGATATGACTCAAAATAATGTATAACTAGGTTTAACCCTCACCTCCTGAATTAGTTTTTGAGGTTGAATTAGGTCCAAGTTTAAATAAATTATAAGATGGTAGCAAAACCTATCATAGGGGTTGTTATTGAGCTATTGGGTCACCCATTATTGATCACATGTAAATGTTTAGTCCTACAAACTTGACGTCCTAAATGTCTAATTCTTGACGCGAGAGGTGTGTTGGAGATTCTATATTGACTAGCAATATGATCAAAATAGTATATATATGTGAGGAGTCACCCTCATCTTATGAGTTAGCTTTTGTCATTGAGTTAAGCTCTAGCCCAAATTCAAGGATTATGCGACATAATTAGTATGGGTTTTGTGCTTATAATTAAAATTTCATATCTGATAATGTCAAATGAGAGTGAGGAATTTTCACTCACCAGGTGCCAGTCACATAGTGTTAACTCATGACTTTTATGTGTTGGAATTGAGATATGCACAGATTTACTCTCTGGATGCCTCCTGCCAACTGCTTTGTATCGGGATGATAAGCCTGTTGTCCAATCAATATCATGGTCTCCGCTTGGCATGGCTGCAAATTCAGGGTATAGATTTTAGTTTTTCTGAATTCAGGGCATGGCTGCTAGAAGTAAACTATGACACCAGTCAGTGCTTATATGGAAATTCAGAGATTCAAAACCTAGAATCACCATTTCATGTGTTTTTTTCTTCCCTCATTTTGTTGTAATAAGACTCCATGTACTCCTAGAACTAGAAGCCAACAATAGAGTCATAGTCTTTTTGGTACTTATGGAATTGCTCATGTAATTCCGGAGTAGGGGTTATGTTGTGGCCAGGTAGGACTCTCTTTAAAATGGTGATTCTAGGTTTTGAATCTCTGATTTTGCAGATAAGGACTGCCAGGTATCATACTTTACTTCTAGCAGCATCATAGTTGTTCATTCATGAAAAATCAATGTTTTTTATGGGTTTAAAGATTTAATTTGCTACAGGTGTTTGATAGCTGTTTGCACCTCTGAAGGATATGTGAAGATTTATCGTCCACCTTTTTGTGATTACTGTGCTGAATGGATTGAGGTATGTGTGGTGGAAGTGGTTAATAATGCAGAATTGGGATTGATGCCATCAACAAACTTGATTTTGAAAATGTAAACTATTGGATTCTAGAGGGGATGAGATAGTTTCAGTTTCAATACAAATTTGTGATTCGTAACTAGTGTAATTTGTAGCATCTATGGATTATAATTAAAAGGCACTGTGGAAATAATATGTTAAAAAGAGCGTTAGTTAAAATTCTTTACTATGATACTCGTAGTATTATCCAATGGGTATCCTCCTTTCTTTATTTATTTATTTGTTAATTTTTATTACCTATTACATTGGGGATACAACTATGATACTTTGGATAGGACTAAAACTACATATGCTTGACAAGTTTATAGGGGAGGGGATATATTCTGAGTTGGGCATGGAAAGAATATGTAAGCATAGAACTATGGTTTTTTAGTAAATTGTTATCATCATCCACTGATATAATCATGTATTAATGAGAAATGATCAATATTTCATTACAAATATTGTGCATTTAATTAAATTATGTGATTTTTTCAAATTCATGTGAACGTAATTAGGCTGTATTGTATCTTGAATTTTTAAGAATTTCTAGTATTCCTGTATTTGTGTCGTATCATACCTGTCTTGTATTATATATTTGGGCTTCATTCTATTTCCCATGTGTGGATTTGTGCAATATAAAGAAATGAGTATTTTTAATATTGTATGTGTACATTGATATAAGTAAATATGCCATTCTTCTTATTCTGTTCAGGTTGTGGACATAACTAAAAGGCTGTATGACTATTTTCAATGTACTGAGTTTCGAGGTACAAGGATTGCTTCATTGAATGTATCTGATGTAAGTTATCTCATTCATCCATGTTCTTGGACCTTGATTGGTTTTCTTTATTTAAATATCCTTCAGGTTAATTATTTAGCAAGACAAGTCATGCTTGTCATCCATGTTATCTTTATTCCATATTTATCAACGTCTGACATCATCCATTAGATGGCAGTAGAAAAGCTAAGATAAGCTTACAACATGTGAAAGACTGTTTTAAGGGACACATGTGAAGTGTGCATGAACTAGTTTTATGTTACTTTTATTATTTATGAACCAACTCTAATGTGCATAAATATGAACATCTACATATTATATTTGTACATAAATTTTGTTTCTCCCTTATAGGAAATTAACTTTTACCGCTATTTTGATGTTTGTGCAATGGCATTATTGTGTCTGGAGATTCTAATGATGTACTTTTATTGCCATCAAGTTGTGAGCATGAAAATGCTTGCTCTAGCCCCTAAGGAAAATGTTAACTAGTGTGCTAAAGGCATGGATTAAGGAAACAAAAATAGAAACATAAAATAGAGTATTTCAATGCTTTTTTTTTTTAAGTAATTGGAGGTATTTAATACTTCTTAATTATTGCCCTTAGGGCACTTGTTAGCAAACCCTTTTTTAAATAACAAATTTCCTTTGTTGTTTCTTTCTTACCAGTTTCATAAAAAAAAAAAGAAATGCACCACTGAACTTGGTGTAAACTGTTTTTTTATTTATCTATAACTGGTTATCTTTACAGCATTTTCTCATGCATGTCAAGGGTTAAGTTCTATTGGAAACAAATTGTTTAAGAGCCATCTAAAACATCTCTATGATTTTTGTTTATTTGATTGTTAGGTGCCTAATATTAGATTGTTCCTGCAGAAAAATGCATCAGATCTGGATTCTATGTATAAAGATAATGGGAAATTGTTGATAAAAAAGCCTGAGAATGTACCACTGATAAGTGCTGATCAATATGCTTCTCGTAGTGCAATGCTATGTTCACTTGTTGTTTCGTGGTCACCCTTGCTGTATTTGGCATCTGAATTGTATCCAGTTTGTGATTCTGTCAGTCTGCTTGCTGTTGGCGGGAAGTCTGGTGAAATTTCTTTATGGAGATTTCATCCACCAGATTGTTATACCATCGAGGACAGAGAAGTCCCAGCTACTGTGGAGTTTTTTGGCCTTCTTCAGGCATACAATTCATGGGTTACAGCTATAAGTTGGCTGTTGTTTGCTTTTGGTTCTTCGAATCCTCAAATTTTATTGGCTTCTGGAAGCTCTGATGGGAGGTGAGTTAAGTATGCATATGCAAATGTGTTATATCTGTGCTCAGTCTGATTATATTGTTTTATCTTGTTAGGCTACTGATATACACTTCTGGATCTTGTGCCGGATTTTTATTTGTGCTTTATCTGCATAATTGTAGTGAGGATGGGAATGCACTCAATGATGCCCGAAAAAATTTATCTATGTGAGATGAGAGATAAGGATTTTATTTTCTGAATTTGCTTTAGCTCATTTACCAGTCAGTCCAGTGATCTATTTTTAATAATAATATTACAAAGATAATAAATTACTATTATATTCAATAGAACTACTACCTAAGATACATTGAGCTCTCAGCTTAACACAATTTCTAAGCTACTTGGAAAAGTAATAATCATTAAATGCTCTTATTTTTAACATTCCCCCTCAAACTTATGAATAGATGGTTTCGGTTCCCAGTTTGCATATAATTCTTTCAAAGTCTGAATTTGCACAATACTTTGGTAAGAATTTCTGCAAGTTGACCTTGTGAAGGTATATATGGAGTACAAATCAAACCACAATCAAGCTTTATGTACTCAGCTAAACGCAATAACTAAGCTACTTGGAAAGTAATAGTCATTAAATGCTCCATTTTCAGCAATCTAATCAAAATTCATCTGGTTTCTCCTAATCTATATAATAATCACCTTAATATTAGCAATGTTGACATCGCAAGACAGGAAAAAGTACTTTCAAAAATCGATATGACACTAAGTAGATTGCAACTATTTCTGGCCTTTTGATATTAGTGTTCAATAACCTGTTCTTGGGACACATGGGTGTTAACCTTTATATCCTTTAGATATTGCATGGCTTTGAAACTTGTCTCATTAACCTGAAACTGAAAATATGTCTTTCATTCATGCCGTTTATCCATTATAACTGTTCAAGCTTTCTAAATCTTTTAGATATTTGTTCTTTTGATTTTAATGCTTCTTAAGGGAAGAAGCTAAACATGTCCCTTATTAGGTAAGGGTAGGGAAAGATTACATGATGTTTGATTAATGAACTAAATTACTTATGGTTTATCACTGTATGCTTAGAAGATCAGATGCTGTAGACTATTCCATAGAAAAGTGCACTTTCAAACTTTTGACCTTGATATCATTCATTCAATGACAGATTCCAGTGCACTTCCCTCGTACTCCTAATTGGATCAACTTTTTGTAGGATATTACATTTTTTGCCTAATATCTTAGTTTAGCTGAATGAGTCATGTATGTATGTTCTTTGCAGTGTGAAGATTTGGTTGGCTGACAATGACAAATTGCTGAAATCATCAAAAGTGGATCAAACTTCCTTCTCATTATTGAAGGAGGTACTTGCTATGTATTTTCTGCATCACTTTTCATTTCTTTCTCTTTTTTGTGAATAATTCCTTTATGCAACTTTCAATTCCAAAATAGGTTATAACTGTCAATGCTGTCCCAGTTTCTGTAGTTTCAGTAACTGCACATGTTCAATACCCTTCCAAGATACTTTTAGCCGTGGGCAAAGTTTCTGGTTCATTTGAAATATGGCTATGTGACATATCTTCTAGGGAATTTGATAAGCTTGGCTCATATAATGCACATGATTTAGTTGTAAGTTTTTCTCCGTTTTATTTTTTTGGGAGATAGTTGAAAAAAAAGGTCATATATTCCTCTGCTGATTTCTGCATTTTTTTAATACCTCAAGGTTACAGGTTTGGCCTGGGCATTCGGTGGAAGATTTTTGTACAGCTGTAGCCAGGTTACAATCTTTATAATCTTCTCCTTAGGTGATTTGATCATTTTCCTAAATAGACAGTGATAGCTAAAAGGTTTAAATGCACTTATTATCCCCCCTACTCTTCAGAAACAAATTTTACCATCAGTCTCTATACACTTGTCCCTTATGAGAGATGGAGTAACCTAGGAAGACACATCCATTTGAGTGAAAGTACATTTTATTTGGATTATAAGGTCTGAGTCTGAGAAATGGAAATCAAGTGCAGCCAAAACACCTTTAAGAATGTGTAATTAGGATGTTGATTATAAAGTTTGAAATATTGGGATTGGGATTGTGATTGAAGTGCAGAAGATGGCAGTCTGTTAATAAAACTGCAGTGAGAAAGGTGTATCCAAAATTGACAGGGAAGCTTGGCATGAGCCAGGAGCAAGAGACCTGTTTCTCCTATATGTATGTGCTTCCTTTCTACTGACACATTTTGAAGATGAGTACGAGGATAATTGAGTCTATGTACAACTCCAAATTGGACAGAAAGGGACAAAGCTCCCCACCCCAATCTGTTTGAATGGCCCTAGTTTAGTATTAAACTGCAATTCAACTGTAGATTTAAACTAAGAAAATAGTTGGTGTGTTAGATTTGTGTTTTGAGAAGATAAATTTGCATGTGAGAAAATAATATTAGCTACTAGATAATTCAGTGGTGGTCCCCATAAATCACTAAAGACTAGGTCAAGAGGGGCACTATAAACAGTAATTGAAGCAGTAGAAGTTGGTGTGCCTTACCAAAACAACATGGAGAACAACAATAATTCAAAGTTTTATTAGGTATTGTCATGTTACAAGTTTTGAGAGCTTCCCATAAGGCATCATGATGGGGATGACCTAATATATAATGCCATACAGTATACATGCTTATTTTTCTAGAGTTTGAAACTCAACTTGTTTCATGGTTTAAACTGGTTAGTTTTCATAATGAAGCAAAAATTTGGTATCAATAACAATTAGTTTTCTGTTTATCTTAACTGGAGTGTTTTAAAGCAGCATCAGTTAATTAGATTATGCATTAAACATTTTACAGTCTAAAGTACAGTCAGCAATATGTCGTATGTCCCTCTTCCATTTTTTTCTATGGTTGCTATTGCTAAGATGTCTTTTAAAAAAATTTGGTGCATTTGATGTGCATTGATTAGATGTATTTATGATGGATGAATTGTTATTTAAATGTTAATAGGATAATTTAGTGCGGAGCTGGATTTTGCATGAGAATTGTCTCCATGAAATAACCCTTGTTTCTGATATGCCTCATGACAGTTCCGTCAACGTATGTTATTACTATCCTTTTTAGTTTCTATCTCCTTTTCAGTACGATCTTTGTTTTTTTCCTACTAAATCATGTTGCTTTTTCTTTGCAGATTTCAAGAGATGCATTTGATTCATGTTTTGGTGTTGCAGTGTCCCCTGGAAATCTTGTTGTCGCCACTGTATGATATTTTCTTTTCATTATATTCATATATTTTAATGAATCAAAATGACGTGTTTCTTAAATACCCAGATAGTGTATATTAGAATGCCCACATATCTAGGAAACTAAAGGGGATAAATTTACAAAGTTTAGATGAATTTGGGGGGATAGATGAATTTTTCTAACCATATTTGGAAATGCAAAGGCTTCTGGGGATCTTCAACTTCTCAAAGGAGCCTGGAAACGACCTTGTGTTTGTTTCACCTGCTGCTGTAGAAGAGAGGCAAAGGCAATTGGAGGAATGCTTCTTTTGGTGACATGCCCAGGTGAACATGTCCCCTTTAAATGGATGTTGTGGATAGAGGAGCTCCAGTTCTTGCACCCGTTTGTTTGGCATGCGCTTAAGTTGAGAGCTTACCCCTATCTTAGGTGGAAGTGGAACAGATTTCTTGAAGCCAGGAAAGGTCCAGCAGACTGGATGCCCTGACCTATCAAGACCAATCAAAATAAGTAGTAACAGCTTTCTTAAAACTAAACAAAAAATGAATTTTTTTGACAGGAATCATTAGATGTCTGTAGAATTCTCTTCTCTTTAAGAAAAACTGCCTATGTAGAATTTAATTCTCTGCTCTTTAAGAAAAACTGCCTACCTCTATACCAAAGAAATACACTAGTGAAGCAAGCGGTCCTCTTCTCTTCTCTTTCTGTGCTTTGATGTTGAGGTCAGGGACAATGTAGCCTTATATTAGAAAAATAGAGTATGAAATTAGTAATAATCATTTGAATGATTTACTTTGTTCTGTGGGGTTATACAGTACTTATTAGTACAAAGAACCATATTCATATTGTACTTGTCACAGTTTGTATTCAATTGCATCAGCGTGGCTGAACCATCTATGAAGAAGGGAGCAAATGCACAAGGGGGGAACTTATTGGTTTTCTTTTCTTTATGTTGGGAGTCATAAGTGTTTACTGAAGGCAGAGTTTGATAGAGCACCGGAGATTAATTGATGAAATATATTACTGAACACAAACGACAATACAGCAATTCACTTTCTGTTCCCAGTCCCAGAGACAAGTCTCCTGCAGATGTCCTCAAACTGCAGATAACAATAATTTTCCCCACATTGGACCCTATTTCTAATACAGAGCTACAGTCAGTTATTTTCTACAAATAACTGCCTTTAGGCAGTTTCCTATTATCACATGTACTCCGAATACATAACTACTACTAATTATGTTCTGTTAATAACTGCCATCCGGAAGTTACTCCTGTTGTTTCCTATACCTCTTTGTGTACACCTATGATGGCTTTGGCTGTTCTTTAGGCCAATAGATCTACCTGGTTTCCACTGAGTCTTTGCCCACTTCATCAGCTAAGCAAATAATCTTTGGCTCATGGCTCTTGAGAAACGCAGACAAATATTATTGCACTCCATCTGGGATTTCTTAATAATTCTATATGCTCAAACCATAGTTTATGTTAAGATTTTAAATATAAAATCCGTTATATCCTGGAATTTGAGTCTCACCCTTAATATGTTGTCTTCTGTTTTTGTTTGTTGAAGCCCTTAATCTGTTGTCTGAATCACAAATATTAATTCCCTACAGCAACGTTCTATATCTCATCATTTTATGTGAATAATCTTTTCAGTATAATGAGGTTTATATTCATAGATGATTGATTTTAACTTATTATTTATTCCTTTATTCTCTTTAGCTAATACATAAAAGTGAGAGGTGACTTTCTATTTATTTTATTTGCATGGTTTAACCAGTGCTTTGCTGGCTGTTAGCTATGTACAAGACTCATGAAATTCTTGTCCTTGCTTTTGCTTTGACCGTATATTATTATCCAATTTCTGATTATTTTTTCTTGTATATTGCAGGTTCATTGTTTTGATGTTGAGAAACTGCATCGAATGTATGAAGGAAGGTATAAACATGATTTTTGAGTTATCATTTTCTTGCCTTCCTTTCTGGCAGTATGTGGGGAGGCAGAAAATCTTGTTTATTTGATTATGCTGCCATTCATCCTTGAAAGTTGAAACAGGAAACATTTGTAGCTTAATGTTTATACTAAGCTTTTTCTGTAATTTTCTTTTGTACCCCTTTTCTTTACCTATATATAGGTTTCAAGAAAGAAAAACTACAAATGTGGAAATTGACATTCTTCTTGAATATTGGACAGGATTCTTAGGGCAGCTATTGAATACATTTGGATTGGTGGGCTACAAATGGATGTTCAACTGAAATCTCCCTTTTCATGTTACACTGAAGAAAATTCCATTTATCTGGAGAAAGAATTAATTTATTGGGGAACCAATATCATATGGTCTTTAAACCAATATCTATGTAATGATAAGCCTCTGGTTCTTTGGGATATAATTGCAGCATTATCAGCATTCAAGGATAACAATTCAAAATATGCAGAACATTTACTCATCAAGTGGATCTCATCATCTTTTCTACAATTAGATATGGACCTTCCTCCTGAAAAAGTTTTATCATTCGTTTCTTCAAGCTTGTTGGACATTCCTTCTCGATTGCTACACTTGCTCAATATAATCTGTAGACGTGTAATGTTAGCAGAGCCGGATGCTGATCAAATAACTGGAACAAATAAAAAGGTTCAAGAGCTGGAAGAGGTATATCCTGCCATGGAAAAACGTATTACTAAGTGGACAGAAATTCTTCTTAGTAGTGAAAGAGAGCTTCGCAAAAGGCTTGTGGGTTTTAGTGTTTCTGCTTTCCAAACTAGCATGTCCAATCCAGAAACAACTTCCAAACCTGGTTGTTGGTACCCTGTTGGACTGGCACAAATGGAACAGTGGATTGCTTTAGATCCGGAAAATTTACGTGACCAGTTGAAAGTCAATGCATCAAAAGTTGCTCACGAGAAAAGGTACTTTTTAGATTTTAGATATTTTAGATATTGTTTCTTTTTCCTATGTATATTACTGTATAATTTAATTCTCAAAATTGTAGAATGGCTTGGTGGAATATTAACGCAATACCATGAAACCAAATGGTGTCCTTTCTAAATTCATATTACTCACCAACTAACCATTTATTAACATAATTATCAATTTGAGAGGTTAATTATACATAAATTAAAATTATTTTTTAAACCTTTCCTTTTGTTATTTGTGCACATCTTATCCTTAATTTTAACTAGTAAGTTCTTGTTCATAATAATTTCCTTGGCACTAGTACAAAATCGTTGAGTATTTGCATAATTTTTCCCACTAGCAACCATAAACTTGTAAAATGGTCATAACAATTTTGTGGATCTGGTTCAGAATTTCAAATATGCTAATTACAGTATTGTGTTTTTCTTAACACGCAGGTTTCTGACCAGTAGATGTTCAGCAGAGGAGACATGCAGTTTTTGTTCAGCATCTGTTCCATTTGAGTCCCCTGAGTTTGGTTTTTGTCAAGGTGAAAATTCCAGTAGTGGTGATGTTAAGCGTCACAGGTTATTGAGATGTGTTGTTTGTATGCAGATTTGCCCCACTACTCCTCTATGGTATTGTGTCTGTTGCCATAGGTCCGGGTTTAGATTGGCACCAGAACCACTTTTTAGAATGCCTTCATTTCATTTAGATTCAGACGCTTCCACTAAATCTTCCTCTCGAGCAGTATCCTCAAAACCATTGTGTCCCTTCTGTGGGATACTGCTACGGAGACAACTACCAGACTTTCTACTTTCTCCTACACCTGTATAAGAATTTTTAATAATTATTTTTTATATGTAGTTTATTTTGATTTGAAAGGTTGTCATGCTTTCCTGAAATGCATATTTCAGTTTAATTGGCAGTTTGGAATCTGATTAATTATGAGAAATTATCTTTGTTTCTTCAAAAGCTCTCAGAAAGTTCCAAATAAAAAAGTGCAATTATTTTCCCAAAGTGAGATAATACACACTCAGTACATTTATCAATGCTTTCATCCTCTGCAAGATACGAGATAGAAAAAGGGGAGGGCAGGGGGAAAGAGGATTTCTTGTATAAAACCATTGATTTCATTGTAAATGTTGATAATTATTAGTGTATAGATAGTAGGAGACAAATGTAGCTTGTGCAGCATGTACTTAACATGTTTGCTCCTCTTGGTCATGTGCTATGAACTCTTTGGTTATCACCAGCCAGTTTGAATCATGACATGAGCCAAAAACTTCATAATCAGGGTTGATATAATTCAATTAAGAGTTATTTGATATGATAGAGTAATAGTTAATAAAAATTATACTAGTATAATTTGATTATATATATATATGTATATTTTTTTTTACTGAAATAAATATTTTATATCTAGTAAGTTTCCAAAATAGTTGTACCACATAATTAATGCCTTCACCTTACCTGTTGATACGTCTAGCTAACTTAAGTGACATCTGATGTTTAAGAACACATTTAAAGTGAAACTATCAACTGTCGTTAAGCGAAATTGGAAATGACAATTATACTTGAAACTTACGGTTATTTTTTAAAAATTTGTAATAAATAAGATAAACACTCGCATAATAGGAATAAAGATAAAGTGGATAATTACCTACAAAAAATTAATGGAAATAGTTTAGATATTAATGTTACTGTATTGATCCCATTTCATACCTACACTTATTAATATATATAAACATTTAATTATAATATGTTAAGTGTCATAT